>MCJB01050055.1:29476-47386 GCA_002018475.1 Nicotiana obtusifolia
ATGATCCGTGAACACCTCACACGGCACGCCATATAAGTAGTGCCTCCAAATCTTCAAGGCGTGAATTATGGCTGCCAATTCTAAATCATGCACCGGATAGTTTTTCTCATGAACCTTCAACTGCCTCGAAGCATAGGCAATGACCTTGCCCTCTTGCATTAACACTGCACCAAGCCCAATACGAGAGGCATCATAATAAACTATGTAAGGCCCCGAGCCTGTGGGAAAGACTAACACTGGTGCCATGGTCAGAGCTGTCTTGAGCTTCTGAAAGCTCGCCTCACACTCATCCGACCACCTGAACTGGGCACCTTTCTGGGTCAACTTGGTCATCGGGGATGCAATAGATGAAAACCCCTCCACAAACCGACGATAGTATCCTGCCAATCCCAAGAAACTCCGGATCTCTGTAACTGACGCCGGCCTAGGCCAGTTCTTGACTGCCTCAATCTTTTTTGGATCAATCTGAAGAACCGCTTTGAGATGCTGTGCATGCTCCTTCTGGCTGCGGGAATATACCAGGATGTCGTCGATGAAAACTATCACGAACGAATCCAGGCAAGGTCTGAACACTCGGTTCATCAAGTCCATAAAAGCTGCTGGGGCATTTGTCAACCCGAAGGACATCACCAAGAATTCATAATGCCTGTACCGAGTGCAGAAAGCTGTCTTAGGGACATCGGATGCCCTAATCTTCAATTAATGGTAACCAGACCTCAAATCAATCTTTGAAAATACCCTGGCACCCTGGAGCTAATCAAAAAAATCATCGATCCTCGACAATGGGTACTTATTTTTGATTGTAACCTTGTTCAACTGTCGGTAATCGATGCACATTCTCATTGACCCGTCCTTCTTTTTAACAAACAAGACGGGCGCACCCCAAGGTGAAACACTGGGTCTAATGAAACCTTTCTCGAGCAAGTCTTGCAACTGCTCCTTTAATTCTTTTAACTCTGGCGGGGCCATGCGATACGGCGGAATAGAAATGGGTTGAGTGCCCGGAGCCACATCAATGCAAAAGTCAATATCCCTGTCGGGTGGCATCCCCGGCAGGTCAGATGGGAAAACTTCGGGAAACTCACGAACCACGGGCACAGATTCAATAGAGAGGACCTCAGCACTGGAATCACGAACATGAGCCAGATAAGCCAAACACCCCTTCTCGACCATACATAGAGCCTTCATATAAGAGATAATGCTACGGGTGGAACGACCAGGAGTCCCTTTCCACTCCAAATGGGGCATACCCGGTAAAGCTAAGGTCACAGTCTTGGCATGGCAGTCCAAGATGGCGTGGTAAGGTGATAACCAATCCATCCCCAATATGACATCAAAATAAACCATGTCCAAAAGCAATAAGTCCGCACGGGTCTCAAGACCCCCAATCATTACAACACAGGAACGATGGACTCGATCTACCACAATGGAATCACTCGCCGGGGTAGACACATAAACAGGAACACTCAATGAGTCACTAGGCATGGCTAGAGACGGTGCAAAATAAGAGGAGACATACGAGTAGGTAGACCCTGCATCAAATAATACCGAAGAATCGTTATCATGGACCAGAACCGTACCTGTAATCACTGCATCTGAAGCCTCTGCCTCGGGCCGGGCTGGAAAAGCATAACATCGGGGCTGAGCCCACCACCCTGAGCCACATCTCTAGGACGGCCCGCTGCTGGCTGGCCCCCACCTCTGCCGACCTGAGCTCCACCTCCAGTACCCCTACCTCTACCTCTAGCACCTCTACCCCCACCCCCAGCTAGCTGGGCGGGCTGCGGAACATCTGGTGCCTATGTCATAGCACGAGAATCCTGGTGTGGAGAATTGCTTAAAGCACGACGGCAATACCTAGCGATGTGCCTTGTGTCACCACACATGTAACAAGCCTTAGGCTGCCGACTCTGGAAACTCTGTAGCGATTGTGCACTGATAGACCGCTGATCGGAATACTGCATCTGAGAGCCGCGGTTGCTTGAAGCACTTTGAGAAACCTGGAGAGCTGACTGAAAGGGCCTAGGAGGATGGCCTCTACCATATGAATCTCTGCTTCCAGACGAAGTACCAATAAATCTGCCTGAATGACGGGGTCTCTTATCCGACCCATGACCACCTCTGTGTGACAGGACAACCTCGACTCTGCGAGCCACATTGACCGCCTCTTGGAAGGTATTCTCACTACTTGTCTCCCTAGCCATCTGAAGACGAATCGGGTGAATAAGACCGTCAATAAATCTTCTCACCCTCTCTCTCTCTGTAGGAAGTATGATGAGAGCATGTCGAGCCAAGTCGATGAACCTGGACTCATACTGGGTAACTGTTAGGGATCCCTGTTGAAGGCGCTCAAACTGCCTCCGATAAGCCTCTCTCTGAGTGACGGGGAGAAGTTACCAGAAACAACTCTGTAAACTGCTCCCAAGTCAAAGATGGCGAACCGGCTGGCCTAGTCAAGCAATAATCCCTCCACCAAGTCTTGGCGGATTCGGACAGGAGAAATGCCGCGAAGTCTACCCCATTGGTCTCAACAATACCCATGTTCCTGAGGACCTCATGGCAGCTGTATAGGAAGTCCTGGGGATCCTCCGAAGAAGCACCGCTGAAGGTAGTGGTGAAGAGCTTGGTGAAACTATCCAATCTCCACAAAGCATCGGCGGACATGGCCGCCCCATTGCCGGCTTGAGCTACTGCTCCCGGCTGGACTGTCACAGCTGACTGAACCGCCGGAACCTGAGCCTGGGGAGTTACTTGCTCCGGAGTACGAGTAGCAGTAGTTTGGGCCCCTTCTCCAGCCTAAGGAGTGGCTGGTGTTGCCGGAAGTAAGCCCGCTCGGGTGACATTCTCCATGAGGCCCACCAATCGGACTAAAGCGTCCTGAAGAACTGGGGTGGCAATAAGCCCCTCCGGGACCTGAGCTGGGCCCACCGGAACTGCTAGGGCCAGAACCTCCTCATCAAGATAAATCTGAGGTTCCGCCACTGGTGCTGCTGCAGGAGGCTGAGTCCTGCCCCTGCCTCGACCCCTAGAACGACCTCGGCCTCGCCCTCTGCCCCGTGTGGGAGCTGTTGCTGGGGGCTCGGGCCGCAGAACTGTAGATGAGGAAGCGCGTGTTCTCGCCGTCTGTGAAGGAACAGAGTAGGAATCTAATTAGCATTGGAGAAGCAAACCGCCCAACAAAAATGAACAAATGTGAAAGTTTTCCTAACTCTGTAGCCTCTGGGGGATAAATACGGACGTCTCCGTACCGATCCCTCAGACTCTACCGAGTTTGTCTGTGAACTGTGAGGCCTATGTAAACCTAGGGCTCTGATACCAACCTGTCACGACCCGAATTTCCCACCCTCTGGCGTAGTGATGGCGCCTACTAGTGAAAGCTAGGCAAGCCAGTAAATCGGACTAGTTACCACGTTTCAAATTACGAATTCATTACATCACGAAAAGTAGTAATTCGATAAACGAAATAAACACAAAGTTAATACTATACACAACTATCATCGATAAACTATCCACAACGGTCTACTCAAGATCTGGTGTCAAAGTTTCACAGACTATTTAAGAGTACTACAAACAGGGTCTGAAGAATATAACAAAATGCTATTTCTGGAGTACATAGAAGAAACAGATACAAGAAATGGACAGGGGACTCCAAGATCCGCGGACGTCTGCAGAACTACCTTCGATCGCCTGAAAATCAGAGGCTGGAAACTTCCTACTGTTCGTAGCCTGCGGCACTGAGATCTGCACAAAAGATTTCAGAGTGTAGTATCAGCACAAACGACCCCATGTGCTGGTAAGTTCCTGGCCTAACCCCCGCGAGGTAGTGACGAGGCTAGGACCAGACTCCAGATAAACCTGTGCAATTTTTAAGCATATATGTATCTACAGCAGAAGATAAAATACATAAACAACTTAAACAGAGAAAAGAAAGCATACATCGGAACGACAGACAAATAAAGCAAAAGGAATCATCAAAGAGTAAGAAGGAAAACAGCAATTCAGCTTTTAACACAAACGAAATGAAATACAATCCACCCTGTTTCCTCCAGTAACCTCTTGTTGCAGGCGTGCAACCCGTTCCTACTTACAGTAACCTCTTGTGGCAGGAGTGCGACCCGCTCCCACTTACAGTAACCTCTTGTTGCAGGCGTGCAACCCGTTCCCACTTACAGTATATACTGTGGTAGGCGGTAGGCGTACCACCTGCTCCCACTTTCATAATATCTCATGGCAGGCATGCCACCCGCTCCCACTTACAATTTATACTGTGTTAGGCGTACCACCCGCTCCCACTTTCATAATATCTCGTGGCAGGCATGCCACCCGCTCCCACTTACAATTTACACTGTGGTAGGCGTACCACCCACCCCCACTTTCATCATCATAACAATCACAAGAAGTCCTGACAAGGGATCAAATCAACATAACAACTTCCCAGCAAGGGAACAAATAACAGCAACACAATTATCCTGGCCAGGGTGAAATTCAGTTATAACCAAACCAAACTTGACTTCTACTTAGCTCAATCAATGTCAGTACTCAATTACAGTCAATATCCTACAACTAACCTCCCAACCCAATTATCATTTCGTTGACCCTAGACCTGACTTTACTTATGTGACACTAGACCCTTTAAACTTCTAACGGACTCCTAAAACACTACCCACAATTTTGACACTGGACCTCTTCGACTCCTAACAATTCTTACTCAACTAGTCTAGTTGACCATCAACTTTATGCCGAATAGAAGAAACTTTGTGGTAGGCGTACCACCCGCCCTCAATTCACAACATCTTGTGGCAGGCATGCCACCCGCTCCCACATGCAACACATCATAACAATTCAAGGAAAATATTCAACAATTTGAAACAATAGTCACACAACGATTAACCATATACGACCCACGGTCATGCGTGACACCAACATATAGACACCCGTCACCATGCCTATACGTTGTTCTCAAGAAGGAGCAATTTAGCAACAAGACACGATTTCTAATCCCTCAAGCTAAGGTTAGAACGAACACTTACCTCGCTTTGCGAAAATTCCAAGATTTCCAATAATTCTTCAAGCCCAACCTTTTATGGGTACTCACGAACTTTAGGTGGACATAATCGAGGCTAACGAGATGCAACTTGGTAGGGTGCCTTAACTCAGCTGAAATCTTGGTACGATTTGCAGCAATTGTGGGCTGGGTGTTTGGTGTTAGAGGGTGGGGTTTCTTGTAATAGATGTTGGTATTTGTTTTCAAGGTGATTTGGAGGTTGATTTGCTGGGGTTTGAGGGTGTTTTAGTGAGTTTTTCTGAGGTGACTGACGAAATAAGGGGGTTTTTGCATGTTAGGGTTCCTAGCTCCTATGTATAGTGGGTCAAAGTTCGGGATAAAATAAAAGTTCAGGTGTCCAGAATGCGATCGCATTCTGGTCGCAAACTCAACATGCGGTCCGCATTTGGACCGCATTTCTGACACAGCATTTGGCCCAAGACTCTGTCTCACTCTGCGATTTCACTATGTGATTTGCGGTCCGCATTTTAGAAATGCGGTCCGCATTTCTCACCGCATTTTTGACATAAAACTTGTCCAGTTTCTCTGCTCCACTCTACGATCCAGGCAGCTAAATTTGCGGTCCGCATTCTTGAAATGCAGTCCGCATTTCGGATAGCATTTCTGTCATGAACCTTTGCCCAGAAATCTGCCTAAGTACGCCCATGTAAGATATGCGGTCCGCATGTCTGAAATGCGACCGCATATCCTGCATTACTTACCTTTTTGAACTGTTTTCTTAATTATTGGATTCTCATACCTCATATCCTTCAAAAATGTTAAAATTGTATAATTACAAAGAGAAATTTGCACTTAAAACAAGCCAAATCTGAACGATTAGTATCATATGTGTTTCTACGACACATCGGGTTGTTACAAAAACACTACCAAGTAAAGCTCAAACATAAATAAAGTGCAGTGAATTAGAGTGCAATAAGCGACTAAAATACGTAATTATAGCGTACCATCAACACTCCACACTTAAATCATTGCTTGTCCTCGAGCAATCAAACTACACTTCATATAGAGCACGATGTTTTTCTACAACTCTCATAACTCATCACACCAATAATATTTAAAACAGGCTAAGCACAATAGCGTAACATCCTAGCGTCAAGATTTGACTCAAAAGCACCACGCATTATTTATAACCCGCTCACTTACTCTAACACAGAAGTCAACGACATTACCTTTCCTTCATAAATCAAGTGCTTTCACACAACAATAGAGAGTATTTCCACACACAATGAAATTTAAGAACAATTAGGAACTGAAGATAGAAAGAATTCACTCACTCTCAGAAATAACATTCATATGCCACAAAAGACGTACCATAGGCTTGCCCATAGTGTACTACACTACTAATTGAGCTTATTCAGTCAAAGATCAAGTAGGACTTCATTTGGTTGTGATGTAGGCTGCATGATGGGTAGGATATATTTAGATATAAGATTGACTACACCTCCTTACGCATTTTTAATACATACAATTGGCCATTCAAAACCCCATACTTATGTCAAACCAATACTCCACCTTCACATCAATATACATTAACTCCCTACTTCTTTAAGCCCTATTACATCAAGACTCACCACTATCAACGAATATTTTGCATAACAATACAACTTTTTTTCTTTTCTCTTTCAATTCAAGTGGCTCTTACTTTTTCAATACAGTTCACCTTTCTCCTTATTTCATTAGTTCCACTCAAAAGTGAAACCAACCACCTTACAGATCAACTTATACAAAGTTCATACGGAATTCAAGTGCTCACGAGAGGTACAAGGTTCAAATACATGATCAATTCGAACAAATGGGTAAGGCTTGTAACGTGGTTGCCAAAGAAACAAGATTAAAGGCTCAAAGGGGTTAACTACGATACATAACAATTTGGTGGGCCAAAGCATATAACTGGCTCAACAAAAAAATGCCTATATCACTTCCAAGACTGAATACAACTACTATTTCACTTTGCAAACACATGAGGAAAGTTCTAGACATCAAATGCAATATATAGAATAACACAAAACCTCACACACACATAGTACATAACTCACTTAGGATCAGATTCATCAAGACACTTTAGTCAAAGCAGTTAAGCAAAGTTAAGATCATACAATTTAAGGTAATTATACAAAAGTCAAACACTGAGCCTAACCGTTACAACTAAAGCACTTACCATTCTCAAGGTATAATAAAGTTAAGAAATACTGCCTTCCATTCAAATCATAGCACAAGGTATCCTACTCCTAACAAAAATAAAAACTAACTACATACGGTTAAAACAAAACCCTTGAAAACAAATCGCAGCACAAAAGAAAATCATTTTATCTTTTTCCTTCTGACTTTAAACCCTCAAGAAACCTGTCGATGATATCCATTGTCGGAAAAAATCATAAATTTGAAATTTTCTAAAATTTTTTTATGTTTTTTCCAATTATTTTCTATCTCTAGCTACTACAACTAATAAAAATAAGACTAATATAAATACATACAAATATCCCCCACCTGAAACTTTAAGTTGTGGCATGTCCCTGTGGCACACAATTAAAAAGCGTCAGGTAAAGGAAACTTCCCTAAATTTTTCATTTTCGAGAACTTATGAACTCTACCCCTAATTCTGAATTCGTTCCTCATTTTCGCTACTTGGGATTTTTTGTAGAGCTTATTAAGCCCAATTCTTCAGAGGATACCTGCAAGACCCGCTCTTTTCTTTCTTTCTTGTCCTCATCTTAAGCAGTGAATTGCTTTTTCATGATGATCCTTAACTTGTTTTAGCATTCTTTCACAGGATCAATCCATACATATTTCTGTAAATCCCCAAAAATAAAATCCACATGATCAAGGTTAGATTAAGAAAGCAAAGAAGAAAGGTCAGGTGAACATTCCTCTGGTATGTCCAAGACCATTTGTTTGTCATTCTCCTCTCTAAATGTTGCAAATGTGGAAAGGTGGATGTGGGGTTTGAACTCTTATTTTGTTGCTTTACACTCAACCACAGCCTTATTTTCAAACATCTTAGTTGAATCAGAGTCCTCTTGAACAGTGGAATGCTCTCTCTGTGGATGCTCATCCTCTTGAGTAGGCTCGTTCTCACAAGGTATCTCCTCCATATATTCACCATCATAACGCAATGAGATTTTTGAAAGTATACTTACTAAGTGACTCACTTGCTTTGTTAGGTTCTTAATAGCTTCATCATTTTGCATAAACCTTTCTTCAACACTATTCATGAACCTATGCATAAGCGCTTCTAAACTACTACTCTCCTCTTGAGGTAGTTGTCTCACTTTGCTTTCATTCCGGTTATACTAAGGGTATTCATCCCAACCAAAGTCAGAATTGTGCCCATATGAATCCTCATACATGTACGAACTAGAAACAGAGTAAGACTGTTCAAAAGACGAAACATAGGAAGAATACATACATGCTTGACAATCAACCCATCGATGATTTCCACCGCATCTAAAACACATAGCAGACCGCTGATAACGTTCAGCTGCTAACTCTTCAACTGTTTTCTTAGGCTGGTTGTACTCCATCTTCACAACATTTAGAGTTCAAAAACTTAATGAATCTTCTCCAACTTGTTATGTACTACAACACAAATCTTGAAAAGAAGTTAACTAATAAAGAAAATAAAATAGAAAAGGAAAACGAAAAGAAAAGAAAAAAAACATAAACCTAATTCTTGAATTAGTGCCAAAAACTATTTCAAATACTATTGATTGCCATTCCCCGGCAACAGCGCCAAAATTTAATGAGCTCGAAACACACACCTAAATTATGCTCGCTAATCAAAAATAGTATAGTATAATATCATATCCACATGGATTGAATTTAAACAGTATTATCGTAGTTTCTAGCTTGGCTGCTATCCAATATGATCAACAATTGAGATTTTTATGATTTCTAACTAAAACTAACTAAGAATCTAAAGCTATTGACTAATGACAATCGTAGCAAGGAACAAGCAAAGAAGGTTATCAATGGGAGAAAATAGGGTTTTGATGGGATATGTGCAGGATAATTGTTTGGGATCTAACTTTAGGTAATTCACTTCTAATCTTTAAGTGAGTCTCTCGAATTCACTCAATTATTAGTTCAAACGTTCAGCAAAAACTCCTCTCTCGATCAAGTCTTAACCTCACAAGATGAACCAATATAAGCACGTGAAAATATGTTAGAATGCGTAGTAAATTGGTCTTTAGGAGAACCTCTCTCGATTATCCTCCTAACTAGGTTTAATCAATGATTAAACTAGCCTCTCTCGATTACTAAGAAGAATTAAAGAACTCAACCAAATATTTAATGCAAGGATTTCACAAGTTATGCCTCTCTCAAGTACATGAACTAGTGAATATATATACAACAATTAAACCATCAAAAAACGCTTCAATACATAAAACTAGAGTTATAATCCACAATTAATCATCAATACACCAAATCCATCAAACCCTAAAGATAACTACCTCATAGATATGGAGCAATTCATCACAAATAACATTAAGGTATAGGAAAACATAAATTCAATCCAAACTCGGGTCTTAAGTGAGGAAGGAATGATGAAACTCGTGCGCTTGTGTTCTTCTGATTCCTCCTTAGCCCCCTAGGTCTACAGTATGTCAAAAGGTCCAGAAAATAACATTTTTCATGTATATATACCAAGTATGGTTGGGCCCAAATGAAACCACCTTCTCGTAGCTGAAATAGGATTTTCACTCTGTAAAAATTTCACATGTGCGCCGGATGGGGTGACGCGCCATGCGGGGCATTAGTGGAAACTTCATAGAGCTGATTTTTTCACTTTGCAGGAATTTTGCACAAGCGCGTCACGCCCCGCTACGCATGGCGCAAGGAGATAGTGCAATTTTCTTAGAGTAATTATTTTTTCTCATTTTTTGACATTCAAACATGATACTCGACTCCCAAACATGATCCCGGCTTAATCTCTTGGGCTTTTACTCAGACGTTAAAGCTCTAAATAGCTTGGAATCACTCCTACAAGGCACAAAACACAGAATAAGTGCAAAACACTACCAATTAAAGCTCAAACACAAGTAAAGTGTAGTGAATTAGAGTACAATAAGCGACTAAAATATGTAATTATAGCCTACCATCATTAAGTTGAAAGAATTGACTGTTGTTTGACATTTATGTAGACGACTCCAGTATGGAGCCTCGTATGGTGGTTTTGGACTTAGTAGCGTGTCTGGATATTTATTTGGAGGTGCGTAGATCGTTTTGGCTTGAATTGGAAATAGTTAGAAGGTTAAAGGTTTGGAAGGTTGAGAAGTGTGACCGAAAGTTGACTTTAGTGATATTGGGGTTGGATTATGATTTCGAAAGTTGGGATAGGTCCGTCATGTCATTTATGACTTGATCAGAGTTATTTTGGTACTATTCATGGTAATTGTTTTTATGCCAGATGTTCATAATTTCAATAGGCTTGAATTGGGTTGCGATTCGTAGAATCAAATGTTATTTGATGTGATTTTTGGCCTCGAGTAGGTCCAGTATATGTTTTGGAACTTCTTGGTATATTCGGACGGGGTCCCGAGGTGTCCAAGGTGTGATTCAAATTGAAACCGGAACCACTTTTGACTTGGTTAATTGCTGAACCACTGTTGAGTCTGGTGCAATCGCACCTGCGAACTTTGGGTCGTAGGTGCGGCACCGCCGAAGCGGTCCTCGAGCCGCACATGCAAAAATCAGCCTAGCCAGCTGGGACCGCAGGTTCGGTCAGTGGTGGGCAAAAGTGGACGAGCAGAAGCGGCTGGCATTTCGTAGAAGTGCAAGAGTAGATGTGCTTAGGCGTTCCCAGGTGAGGGGCGTAAGTGAGGGCCGCACCTGTGATGAAAATTCCATAAGTGCTGAGCCACAGATACGGCTAAAGCCTCGCAGAAGCGAGAATCACTGGGCAGAAAAGGGAGTGTGCCGGGGTTTAATTCTATTCTTCATATTTTGACCTATAGAGCTCGGTTTGTGATTCAAGGAAATCATTGGGGTAAGTTTTTTTAACTCGATTTTTGCTATTATACATAAATCCATTGTTATTTTTGTCATTTAGTTAGTGATTTGAGTTGGAAAATATAAGGAAAAGTTTGGGAAACTTCATAGACCAAATTTTTGGGATTTGAAAGGCGATTTGAAGTCGCATTGGAGTAATTTTAGTATGATTGGACTCGTTATCGAATGGGTGTTCGGATTTTTTTAAGTTTGGTCGGGTTTTGAGACACGGGCCGGAGTTGAATTTTGAGTTGACTTTTTGTTTCTCTTTAAATATTGTAACTTAATTGTTCGGAATAGCTTCCTATATTTTGTATTTATTGTATGAAGTTGTTTTCTCTATATCCGAGCTATTCGGAGTTGGATAATCGCGGGAAAGGCTTACTAGTGGATTGGGTTAGCGTGTTTTGAGATAAGTGTCTTGCCTAACATTGTGTGGGGAAATTACCCCTCAGGAATGGAGTTTTTTTGTGTTAATTGTGATATATGGAAGCCGTGTACGCAAGGTTTTGAGTGTGTACACGGGGTAAATATGGTAATCTACCGGTTCTAGCTATGTACATTCCTTCCATGCCTTTAATTGAGTTGCCATAACATGTTATATTCATCAGCATTAGTCTATCGTCACATGCTTTTCTTGATATTGTTAATACTTGTCTTATCTCTTACTTGCTAAGTGCCTTTACATGCTTAGTTAAAGTTATTGTTTCCCTCAATTCCTTATTCATTATTTAACCGTTGAGTTCCTTTACTTGAAGTTGTTATCTCTGGGAATACCTTATTGTTGGATTTTGGTATTGAAGTTTTAAAGGCCGTGATTCACATAGAGGCACAATTGTAAATTTGTTGAAATACCATTCTTGTTTGGTTATGCACTTTCGGTTGCTATTGTTGAGACTCTCATAGATCTAATGGTTGAGCCATGGGCTATTTGTTGTGAAAATACTATTATTGTTGATTTGCTTGGCATGTTGTGGTATTGGGCACTTGAGGTGCGATTTGTTATATGTTATGATGTTGACACACATGCGGTGGTATAAGGATTGGGGTTGAAATGCATTCGGTGAGATAAGGTGGGCTTGATACGCGTGTTGCTAGTAGGGGAACTAGTTGAAGCAATGCGGTGTGATAAGGTGGGATAAAACGCGGATAGCTATTTCGAGAAAAAAATGATTTTCAAAACTAAGTGAAAGGCTCCCGCGGTGATATAAGGAAAAGACTATGATCTGATTTGTGAAATGAGACTACGAGGCGGTACCTTAGTAGTAATTCTTGTTGATACCTTTCAATTATATCACTTGTTGTTTTGTTTGCATTATTTCCTTGGCATTTTTATTCTTTGTTTTCTTCCTTGATGTCTTAACTTCCTTAGTTCATATACATGTTCAGTTTTTCTTATTTGCTCCAGTAAGGTCTTGACCTGACCTCGTCACTACTCTACTAAGGTTAGGCTTGATACTTACTGGGTAACGATGTGGTGTACTCATGCTACGGTTCTGCACATCTTTTTGTGCAGATCCAGGTACTTCATATCAGCTTAGGCACTAACGACTTGTGCTTGGATCAGAGACTTGACAGTATACCGGCCGGCGTCCGCAGGCCTCAGATTCACCCTCTATTTGGTTCTATTTTATTTTCCTTTTTAATAGATATAGTTGTATAGGGATGTTCAGTAAACTATTGTAGAGCTTGTGACTTAGTATCATCGAATTTTGGGAATTTGTTTTGTTAAGTTGCGAAGTCCTTTTTATGATAGTGGTTGATACATTTGATAGTTTTAAGATTATCTCGGTTAAATTCTGTATGTATGTTAGGCTTACCTAGTCTCAAAGATTAGGTGACATCACGACATCCTACGGATGGGAATTGGAGTCGTGACAAGTTGGTATCTGGGCTCTAGGTTCATAGGTGTTACGAGTCACAACTGGGTTTAGTAGAGTCTCACAGATCGGTACGGAGATGTTTGTACTTATCTTCAGGAGTCTAAGGAACTGTTCGGAAACTTCAATTCTTTGATTCCTTATCGTGCGAATTTGTTGACTTCAAAATTCTAAAACTTTGTCTTTCAGTTCTATCACAGATAGTGAGGACACGCACCGTTGGATACGATGATCAGACACCCGTGCCCCCTGCTAGAGCCGCGAGAGGTGGGGGCTAGGGAAGAGGCCGAGGATGGGCACTTGGTGCAGCCAGAGAACCTGCTCGAGCTGCGACAGAGGAGTTACCAGTAGCTCCAGTTGGGGGGCAGACACCTGAGACGCCTGTTACTAACCCTGCACTTCAGGAGACCCTTACCCAGTTCTTGAGCATGTTTGGTACCCTAGCTCAGGTGGGGTTGATTCCACTTGCACCAGCCACATCTCAGGCTGGGGAAGGAGCACATAATCTCGCAGCTCGTACCCCAGAGCAGCGGGTCCATCTTGACCAAGTCCTAGTGGTTATACCAGTGCAACCGGTTGTCCCAATTTAGCACGAGGTTAGGGCAGCAGCGTATGAGAAGGAGCAGCTCAGACTCGAGAGGTACAAAAAGTACCCCCCTCTAAGTTTCAGCTGTCTAGCTACAGAGGATGCACATGGCTTTCTAGAGAAATGCCACCGTATTCTCCGTATTATAGGTATAATGGAGATAAGCGAGGTTGCTTTCACTACTTTCCAGCTGTTGAGACCAGCGTATCAGTGGTGGCAGGCTTATGATGAGGGTACCCCCGCCGAGGAAGCTTCGCTCACATGGGCTAAGCTTACAGAGATGTTCCTATGAGAACTTGTTCCCCAGAGCATTAGAGATGCATTATGTGCAGAGTTTGAGCAGTTGCGCCAGGGAGCTATGATTGTGTTAGAGTATGCTGTCAGGTCCAGCGAGTTCTCCAGACATGCACCTACCTTAGATTTCACAGTCATAGAGCGAGTCTGTCGATTCATCGAGGGGCTCATCTACGGTATTAGATTCAGCATGGCTTGAGAGGTGGGGATAGATACTTTATATCAGTAGGTGGTAGAGATTGCACGGAGATTGGAGGGTATGCAAAAGGCCGGAAGAGGGAGGACATGGAGGCCAAGAGGCTTCGTGATTCTGGCGAGTATAGTGGTGCCCGTGCCCCAGTTGCAGCCCATCATGGTAAAGGCTATGTGAGTCGTCCAGTTCATTCAGCACTTCCAGCCTCTAGTGGTACTCCGGTTGCTCATTATGCATCGCCATTGTCTACTGTATCTCCTGCAAGGGGTGCTTTCAGCAGTCAGTCCAGCCGACCAGGCCCAAGCCAGTTTCAGCTTCCACGTCCTCTGAGAGCTTGCTTTGAGTGTGATGATACTCATCATATGATAAGGGACTGCCCTAGACTTAGGAGGGGTGCACCTCAACAGACTACTCAGTCTCTACATATTCTACAAGGTCCCCGGACTTCTCAGGCCTTGGTTACTACGCCATTTGCCACTCCCCTGCACAGCCCGCTACTGGTGGAGGTCAGGCGGGTAGGGTTCACCCTATAGGGGGAGGCTAGGCCAGATGTTATGCTTTTCTGGTTAGGTCGAAGCAGGTTGCATCAGATGCGGTTATCACAGGTATTGTTCCCGTTTGTCATAGAGATGCATCAGTCTTATTTGATCCAGGCTCTACTTATTCATATGTATTATCTTACTTTGCTCCGTATTTGAGTATATATCGTGATTCTTTGAGTTCTTCTGTTTATGTGTCCATGCCTGTGGGAGATTCTATTGTTGTTGATCATGCATATTGGTCGTGTTTAGTCATTATTTGTGGTCTTGAGACCAAAGTTGATCTATTGTTGCTCAGTATAGTAGACTTTGATGTTATTTTAGGCATGGACTGGTTGTCGCTCTATTATGCTATTCTTGATTGTCACGCCAACACGGTGACATTGGCTATGCCGGGTCTACCACTGTTGGAGTGGAGGGATACTTTTGCTTTTGTCCCTGGAAGAGTGGTGTCTTTCCTTAAGGAACAACAAATGTTTGGGAAGGGGTGTGATGCATATCTAGCCTTTGTCGGTGTTGACACTCCCACTATCGAGTCAGTTTTGGTAGTGAGAGATTATCTAGATGTATGGTCCTAACGGAGTTGAAGGAGTTAAATGAGCAGTTGTAAAAGTTGCTTGATAAGGGTTTCATTCAGCCTAGTGTGTCACCTTGGGGTGCTCTGGTCTTGTTTGTAAAGAAGAAGGATGGTGTTATGCGCATGTATATTGATTATCGGCAGTTGAACAAGGTTAAAATAAAGAACATGTATCCGTTGCCACGCATTGATGGCCTATTTGATCAGTTACAGGGGGCCACAGTGTTCTCAGCTGAAGATTCGGGATCCAGATATTCCAAAGACTGCATTTAGGACTCAGAATGGTCACTACGAGTTTCTTCTGATGTCATTCAGGCTGACCAACGCCCCAGCTGCACTCATGCACTTGATGAACATTGTATTCCTACCCTATCTTGATTAATTTGTGATTGTGTTTATTGATGACATCTTGGTGTACTCCTTAGGCCAGGAGGATCACAAGCAGCACATGAGGATCGTGCTCCAGACCTTGAGAAAAAGAAGTTGTATGCAAAATTTTCAAGGTGTGAATTCTGGCTTGATTCGATGGCGTTTTTAGGTTATGTGGTGTCGTGTGAGGGGATCAAGGTAGATCCGAAGATTATTGAGGCAGTGCGAAGTTTTCCCAGACTGTCATCAGCTGCGGATATCTAGAGTTTTTTTGGTTCGGCATGGTATTACCGTCGTTTTGTAGAGGGTTTCTCATCTATTACTGCACCTATGAACAGATTGACCTAGAAGGCTGCTCCATTCAGATAGACTGAGGAGTGTGAGGAGAGCTTGCAAAAGCTAAATCCTACTTTGACTACAGCCCCAGTGTTGGTGTTGCCCACAGGTTCGGGGTCTTACAATGTGTATTGTGAGGTGTCACGTGTTTGTCTCGGTGCGGTGTTTATGTAAGATGGTAGGGCGATTGCCTACGCGCATAGACTGTTGAAGGCCCATGAGAGGAATTTTCCCATCCACGACTTGGAATTAGCACCTATTGTTCATTCCTTGATGATTTGGCAGCACTATTTGTACGGTGTCCCTTGTGAGGTCAATACCAATCAACGGAGTCTACAAAATCTGTTCAAATAGAAATATCTTTACTTGCAGCATCGGAGATGGTAAGAGTTGCTTAAGGTCTATGATATCACCATTCTATATCATCCCAGGACGACCAATGTGGTGCCTGCCTTGAGCCGAAAGGTGGAGAGTTTGAGCAGTTTAGCATATCTACCAGCAGCAAAGAGGCCATTAGCATTGGATGTTTAGGACTTGGCCAACCAGTTTGTTCTATTGGATGTTTTGGAGCTGAGTCGAGTTCTGGCTCCCGTCGCTTCTCAGTCTTCTCTATATGATATATCAGAGAGCGTCAGTATGAGAACCCCCTTTTGCTTGTCCTAAAGAACACAATTCAGCATGACGATTCCAAGGAGGTTACTATTGGGGATGGCGATATGTTACGGATGCTGGGATGGTGTGTGCCCAATTTGGATGGTTTGCATGAGTTGATTCTTAAGGAGACCCGTAGTTCACGGTACTCCATTCATCCGGGTGCCGCTAAGATGTATCAGGACTTGAGGCAACAGTGTTGGTGGAGGAGAATGAAGAAAGACATAGTGGAGTATGTAGCTTGGTGCCTAATTGTCAGCAGGTGAAGAACAAGTACCAGAGGCCAGGTGGAATGCTCTAGAGACTTGCAATTTCCTAGTGGAAATAGGAGAGAGTTACCATGGATTCTGTTGTTGGGCTCCCACAGACTCATAAAAAGTTTGAAGCAGAATGGGTGATTGTGGATAGGTTGACCAAGTCGGCTCATTTCATTAGAATGGTGACTACTTATTCTTCAGAGCAGTTGGCTCAAGTCTATATTCGCGAGATTGTCTGACTTCATGCAGTACTGGTATCTATAATCTTTTGACAAGGGTACGCAGTTTACATCACAATCCTGTAAGGCCGTATTTCGTGAGTTGGGCACGCGGGTTGAGTTGAGTACAACATTCGACCCTCAGATGGATGGACAGTCTGATCACACTATTCAGATATTATAGGATATGCTTCGTGCCTGTGCTATGGAGTTCGGGGGTTCTCGGGATCAGTTTTCGCTGCTAGCGGAGTTTGCCTACAACAATAGCTACCAGTCGAGCATTCAGATGGCTCCGTATGAGTCCTTATATGTGAGGCGGTATCAATCTCTAATGGGTTGGTTTAAGCCGGGTGACACAAGGCTATTGGGTACTGACTTGGTTTAGGATGCTTTGGAAAAGGTTAAGTTGATTTAGGATCGCCTTCGTACAGCCAAATTGAGATAGAAGAGTTATAAGGATCAGAAGGTTCACGATGTTGTATTCATGGTTAGAGAGCGGGTCATGCTTTGGGTTTCGCCTATAAAAGGCATTGAGATTCGGTAAGAAGGGCAAGTTGAGCTCTAGGTATATTGGTCCTTTTGAGATTCTTGATAAGATTGGTGAGGTGGCTGACAAGCTTGCATTGCCACCTAGTATAGCTACAGTTCATCCGGTATTCCATATTTTTATGCTCCGGATGTATCATGGTGATCTGTCTCATGTGTTAGATTTCAGCTCTGTTCAATTGGACAAGGATTTTTTTTATGTTGAGGAGCTAGTGGCCATTTTGGACATGCAGGCCCGAAAGTTGAGATCAAAGAGCATTGCTTCAGTGAAGGTTCAGTGGAGAGGCCAACCAGTCGAGGAGGCAACTTGGGAGACTGATGATATGCGTAGCCATTATCCTCATATTTTCACCACTTCAAGTATGTCTCTATACTCGTTCGACGGTGAATGTTTGTTTTAAGAGAGGGGGG
>MCJB01050055.1:47406-78597 GCA_002018475.1 Nicotiana obtusifolia
GGGGGGGGGGGGGAGGAGGGGATGCAACGACCCGGCCGGTTGTTTTGAGTATTTTAGCCCCATTCTGCAATTTGTTGCCTCCTCTATGTCGTATTGTGGTTATGTGACTTACCGGGGTTGTTTCGTTTTGCTTCGGGTGAGTTTCAAAGTGAAATGGGACAGTTAGTCTTAAAGTTAGAAGCTTATGTTGAAAGAGTTGACCGTGGTTTGGCTTTTGTTTAGACGACTCCGGAATGGAGTTTGACGGTTCCAATATCCCAATATGGTAGTTTTGAACTTAGGAGTGTGTCCGGAGATCGATTTGGAGGTTCGTAGGTCGTTTCAGCTTGAATTGGCAAAAGTTAAAAGGTTGAAGGTTTGGAAGGTTGAGAAGTCCGGGAGTTGACTTTATTGATATCTGGGTCGGATTCCATTCTGGAAGTTGGAATAGGTCTGTTATGTCATTTATGAATTGTTTGTAAAATTTGAGGTCAATTGGAATTGTTTTGGTATGATTCGACGCTAGTTTTGGAAGTCGGACGTTCATAGTTTCAATAGGCTTGAATTGGGTTGCGATTCGTAGAATCAATGTTATTTGATGTGATTTTTGCCTCAAGTAGGTTTGTTATGTGTTTTTGAACTTGTTGGTATATTCGGACAGGATCCCGGGGGGCCCCGGGTGTGATTCGGATTGAATTCGGAACTATTTTGGACTTGGTTGATTGCTGAAACACTATTGAGTCTGGTGCAATCGCACCTGTGCACTTTTGGTTTGCAAGTGTAGCACCGCAGAAGCGGCCCTCGAGCTGCAGAAGCGAAAATGGGTCTGGCAAGCTGGGACTGCAGGTGCACTCAGTGGTGCGCAGAAGCGGACGCACAGAAGTGATTGCCATTCAGCAAAAGCAAGCACAGATGCGCTTAAGGGTCCGCGGGTGCGAGATTTTAGGTGCCTATGTGAGGGCCGCACCAGTGATGGAAATTCTGCAAGTGCGGAGCCGTAGATGCTACTAAGGCCTCGTATAAGCGAGAATCGCTGGGTAGAAAAGGGAGTGTGCGAGGGTTTAATTCCATTCTTCATCTATTGACCTAGAGAGCTCGGTTGTAGCGACTTTTCGAGGAATTTTCAAGGAAATCATCGAGGTAAGTGATTCTAAGTCGGATTTGGCTATTATACAAGAATCCATCGTTATTTTTGTCATTTAACTAGTGATTTGAGTTGGAAAATTTGGGGAAAAATTTGTGAAACTTCTTAGACACAAATTTGGGGATTTAAAAGGTTATTTGGAGTCGGATTTGAGTAATTTGAGTATGGTTGCACTCATTGTCGAATAGGTGTTCGAATTTTGTAATTTATGTTGGGTTCCGAGTTGCGAGCCTAGGGTTGAATTTTGTGTTGACTTTTTATTTCTCCTTAAATATTGCAAGTTTATTGTTTCGAAATAGCTTCCTATAGTTTGTATTTATGGTATGAATTTGTTTTGCCTAGATTAGAGCCGTTCGGAGTTGGATAATCAAGGGAAAGGCTTATTAGTGGATTTAGTTAGCGTGTTTTGAGGTAAATGTCTTGCCTTACTTTCTATGGGGGAATTACCCCTTAGGATTGGTGTTGTTTTGTGTTAATTGTAATATGTGGAATAAGTGTACGGAAGGTGACGAGTGTGTACATGGGCTAAATGTGGTAATTGACCCGTTCTAGCTATGTAGATTCCTTTCATGCCTTTAATTGAGTTTCCATAACATGTTATATTCATCATCATTAGTCTATCCATAACATGTTATATTCATCATCATTAGTCTATCTTCACATGCTTTACTTGACATCGTTAATACTTTTCTTATCTCTTACTCGCTAACTGCCTTTACATGCTTAGCTGAAGTTATTGTTACCAATAATTCCTTGTTCATTATTTAACCGTTGAGTTCCTTTACTTGAAGTTGTTGTATCTAGGAATATCTTATTGTTGGATTTTGGTATTTAAGTTATAAAGTTTGTGATTCACATTGAGGCAAATTTGTAAATTTATTGAAATACCATACTTGTTGGGTTATTCACTTTCGGTTGCTATTGTTGAGGCTCTCGTACATATTGTGGTTGAACCGTAGGCTATTTGTTGTGAAAACACTATTATTGTTGAGTTCCTTGGCATGTTATGGTATTGGGCACTTGTGGTGCGATTTGTGATATATTGTGATATCAATACGCGTGCCTCGGTATAAGAATTGCGGTTGAAACGCATGCGTTGAGATAAGGTGGGCTTGATACACATGTTGCTAGTAAGGGAAGTACTTGTAGCCATGCGGTGTAATAAGGTAGGCTAAAACGCAGGTAACTATTTCGGGAAAAAAATAATTTACAAAACTAAATGCAACGCTCCTGCGGTGATATAAGGAAAAATTGTGATCTGATTTGTGAAATGAGACTACCAGGCGGTACCGCGGTAGCGATTCTTGTTGATACCTTTTAATTACATCAATTGTGTTTTGTTTCCATTGTTTCCTTGGCATTTTTATACTTTGTGTTCTTTCCTGATGTCTTAACTACCTTAGTTCAGTGTTGGTATTCTTGTTATATTTAGTTATTGTGTCATTTCCATTTGATTTTGGTATCATACTGTCATATAACAATTCGACTTTTGTTATTTATTCCAGTAGGTCTTGACCTGACCTCGTCACTACTCTACCGAGGTTAGTCTTGATACTTATAGGGTACCGTTGTGGTGTACTAATGCTATGCTTCTGCACATCTTTTTGTGCATCGAGGTACTTCATATCACCTTAGGCATCAATGAGTCGCGCTTGGATCGGAGACTTCAAGGTATACCTACTGGCGTTTGCAGGCCTCTGAGTCACCCTCATCTAGTTCTATTTGATTTTCCCTTTTTATAGATACTGTTGTTTATAGGGATGTTCAGTATCTTGTAGAGCTTTTGACTAGGTATAACCGGATTTGGGAGTTTGTTTTGTTGTGTTGCAAAGTCCTTTTTCTGTAGTGGTTGGTAAATTTGAAAGTTTTAACATTATCTCAGTTAAATTCTGCATGTATGCTAGGCTTACCTAGTCTTAGAGACTAGGTACCTTCACGCAACCTACAGAGGGAAATTGGGGTCATGACATTTATGTAAAGTCTAAAATTATTAAAGAATTTTATGTGTCAAATACTACAACAACAAAAACCCAGTAAAATCCCACAAGTGGAGTCTGGGGAGGGTAGTGTGTACGCAGACCTTACCCTTACCAGACGGAGTAGAAAGGCTGATTCCGAAAGACCCTCGGCCCAAGAAGACAGACAAGAGGAGAAGAGAAGGGACAATATATCAGTACCATCAAACAGAAACCAAAGAAATGATAATAGCATCATAATGGGACAATATATCAGTACCATCAACTCCTAATGACATCAAATTTTGCCCACTATTGCCAAATGACATAGTGGACCTATCCCAACTCCTAGAACAAAAATCCGAACCCGATAGCAACAAAGTCAACTCTCGGTCAAACTTCTCAACCTTACAAACCTTCAACTTTTGCCAAAAGGCATCAAATCAACGTACGAACCTTCAAATCAACATCCAGACATATGCCTAAGTCCAAAATCACCATATAAAGCTACTAGAATCATATAAATACCATTCCGGAGTCATCAACACAAAGGTGAAACTCTGCTCAACTCTTCCAACTTAAGCATGCAACCTTGGGACTAAGTGTCCTAATTCACTTAGTAACTTCCCCAAAACCTATCCAACCAGCCCGGCTAGTTACATAACCACAAATACAGATAGAAGAAGAAATAAATAGGGGAACGGGGCAATAATAGAAAAACGACCGACCAGGTCGTTACATTCTCCCCCTCTTAAATAAACCTTCATCCTCAAAAAAAGGTCTTGAATCATACTTGGAGTCCCAAATAGGTGTAGATATTTACTCCGCATCACCTGCTCGATCTCTCATGTATCCTCCTAGACCAACTGACCTCTTCATTGCACCTTCACTAATTCTATATTCATTGACCTCAACTTCCAATCCTCCTGGCCCAAAATAGCCTTCCGCTCCACATCATAAGCCAAATCCCCATTTAGCTGCACCGAGATGAAGTCCAAAACATTTGATTTTCCCTTTTTAAAAACATGTGACAGATCACCATAATACTTCCGAAGATAAAAAACATGAAACACTGGACAAACACATGATAAACTAAGTGGAAATGAAAGTCTTTAGGCCACATCCCCAATCCACTCAAGCACCTCAAAATGACCAATATACCGAGTGCTCAACTTTTCCTTCTTTCCTAACCTCATCACACCCTTCATCGGCGAACTCTGAGCAAAACCTTCTCACCCACCATATATGCAACATCAGAACCCTCCTATCAGCATAACTCTTATGCCTGGACTGTATGGTATGAAGCTGTTCCTGGATCGACAATACCTTCTCTAAGGCATCAGGGACAAAATAATTGCCCAACAACCTAGCCTCTCCAGGCTTAAACCAACCAATTGGAGAACAAAAGCTCCTCCCATATAAGCCTCAAAAGGAGCCATCTAGATACTCGACAGGTAGCTGTTGTTGTGGGAAAACTCTGGTAATGGAAGAAACGAATCCCATGAACCTCCGAAATCCATAACACAGGCACGTAACATGTCCTCCAAGATCTGAATAATGCGCTCGGACTATCCGTTCTTCTGGGGACTGAATGTTGTACTCAACTCCACTCGTGTGCCCAACTCTCGTTCCACTGATCTTCAAAACTGGAATGTGAACTGTATGCCTCGGTCATAAATGATGGAAATGGGCACGCCATGAAAGCATATAATATCCTAGATGCAATTTTGAGTAGCCGCTCTGAAGAATAGGAAGTCACCACCGGAATGAAGTGTGCAAACTAAGTAAAATGGTCAACAATAACCCATATTGCGTCATATTTCTTCAAGGTCTGTGGCAAGACTACCACAAAATCCATAGTGATGCGCTCCCACTTCCACTCCAGTATCTCCAACCTTTGAGTCAACCCTCCTGGTTTCTTATGCTCATACTTTACCTGTCGAGAATTCAAACACCAAGAGACATAAACAACAATATCTTTCTTCATTCTCCTCCACCAATAGTGATGTTTCAAGTCACTGTACATCTTCGTGACACCTGAGTGAATGGAATAGCACGAGTTGTGAGCCTCCTCAAGGATCAAAACTTAACCCATCAACATTTGGAGAACAAATCTGGCCATGAAGTTGAAGAACACCATCATCCCCAATCACAATATCATTAGCAACACCTCGATGAACTGTTTCCCTCAACTCAATCAAGGGAGGATCATAAAGCTGGCGAGCCTTGATACGATCCAACAACAGTGACTGAGCCAAAGCACAAGCAAGAACCTAATTAGGCTCCGAAATATCCAATCTCACAAACTGATTGGTCAAAGCCTGAAAATCCATGGCTAGTGTTCTCTCTGCTACTGGTAAATATGCCAAACTGCCCATACTCTCAGCCTTCCAACTCAATACATTAGCCACCACATTGGCCTTCCTCAGATGATATAAGATTATGATAACATAGTCTTTCAGAAATTCTAACCATCTCTGTTGCCGCAAATTAAGGTCCTTCTGCTTGAATAGGTGTTGGAGACTCCAGTGGTCGGTATAGACCTCACATGGAACGTCGTACAGATCGTGCCTCCAAATCTTCAGCGCGTGAACAATTGCTACCAACTCCAAATCATGCACATGGTAATTCTTCTCATGAACCTTTCACTACCGAGACGCATAGGCAATCACCTTACCGTCTTGCATCAACATCATGCCAAGCCCAATATGCGACACATCACAATACACTATGTAAGATCCCGAACCCATAGGCAACACTAATACTTGGGTTGTAGTAAATGCAGTCTTCCACTTTTGAAAGCTCACCTCACACTCGTCGGGCCATCTGAAAGGAGCACATTTCTGGGTCAATATAGTCAAAGGTGCAGCAATGAACTAGAAATCCTCTACAAAACGATGATAACAAACTGCCAAACCAGAGAAGTTCCAAATGTCTATTACTAAAGACGGTCTAGGCCAACTTTGAACTGCTTCAATCTTTTTCAGATCAACCTTGATCCTCTCACAAGACACCACATTGCCCAACAATGCCACTGATTCAAGCAAAATCTCACACTTGGAGATTTTATTACATAGCTTCTTCTCCCCACGATCCTCATATGCTGCTCATGATCCTCTTGGCAGCGTGAGTCAACCAATATATCATCAATGAATACTATGACAAAAGAATTTAGATATGGCTGGAACACATTGTTCATTAAGTGCATAGAGGCTGCTGGGGCATTGATCGGCCCAAAAGACAGCACTAGAAACTTGTACTGACCATAGCGGGTCCTGAAATCTATCTTTGAAATATCTGAAGCTTATATCATCAACTAATGATACCCAGACATCAAATCAATCTCTGAGAACAATCTCTCACCCTTAAGCTGATCAAATAAGTCACTGATGCGCAGTAGTGGGTACCTGTTCTTAATCGTAACCTTGTTTAGATGCCTGTAGTTAATACACATCCGCATAGTACCATCCTTCTTCATTAGAAATAGAACCATTGAACCCCAAGGTGACACACTAGGCCTGATGAAGCCCGAATCAAGTAATTTTTGCAATTGTTCCTTCACCTCCTTCAACTCAATAGGTGCCATGCGATACGGTGAAATATAGATGGGTTGAGTGCCCGATACCAAGTCAATACCAAAATCAATGTCCCTATTGTGTGGCATGCCCGGTAGGCCTGCTGGAAATACATCAGGGAAGTCTCTCACTACTAGAACTAACTCAATGGTAGGAGTATCAGCACTAACATCCCTCACGAAGGCCAAATATGCCAAACATCCCTTCTCAACAATCCATTGAGTCTTCAAATAAGAAATCACTCTACTAGGAACATAATCCATGGAGACTCTCCACTCCAACCTCGGTACCCCTAGCATCGCAAATGTAACTGTCTTAGTGTGACAATCAAAAATAGCGTGACATGGAGATAACCAATCGATGCCCAAAATCATGTCAAAATCAATCATGTTAAGTAGTAAAAGATCAACTCTCGTCTCATAACCCCCAATAGTCACCACACACGACCGATGGACATGGTCGACAATAATAGAATCATCAACCATACGTGAACACGCATAACTAAAGAATAATGAGGTATATCCAAATAACGAGCAAAGTATGATGACACATATGAATAAGTGGAACCAGGGTCAAATAAAATTGAAGCATCCACGTGGGGCACTTAAACAATACATATGATCACAGCATCAAAAGTAACTACCTTTGGCCTGGCGGGAAAAGCATAGCATCGAGCCAGACCACCACCTGATCGACCTCACTCTCTAGGGCGACCTCGAATTGCCCGAGTCCTACCATAAGCTGGCTGAGTGGATGGTGTAGTAACTGGTGCAGAAGTCATAGCCTGACCCTCTACTGCACGGGACCTTCAATAAAAAGGGGGCAAAACCTCCTCAGATGTCCCAACTCCTCACACTCATAGCAACCTCAATCTAGCGATGACTTCTGGACATAAACTTGACCCCGAGAACTAGAATAGCCACTAGAAGAACCCAGTACTGAAGAACCCTGAATTGATGGAGCAGGGTACGAAATCTGAGCTGAGAGTGCACTGAACGACTACTGAACCGGGCGACTACTATATGTACTGTGGCTAGATGATGCACCACGATTAACCAAATGAGCCATTTGAGAGGGCCTAAAAGGATGACCTCTGGTGTAATGTGACTGACCTCCAGACGAGGTACCATTGAAACAACCTGAACCACGGGGCCTCTTGCCCTCGCACTCCTCACGCTCAAGCCTGCGAACTTGGTCCAAGCGCCTAGCGATCTCGACCCCCAGGTCAAACCTAGCATCAGTCTCGGCCTCTCGAGCCAAACTGTAGCGTATGCCATAGTTGAGGCCATCAATGAGCCTCCTGATCCTCTCTCTCTTAGTAGAAACCAACCATACTGCATGATGAGCCAAATATGTGAATCTCATCTCATACTGAGTCATTTTCATACACTACTGGTGTAGATGCTCAACCTCCCTACGGAACTCCTCTCTGCTAGTCTGTGGAACAAACTTATCTAATAAGAGAACTGAGAAATCATGCCACGTATGTGGTGTTGCTCCGGCTGGCTCTCAACTCATATGCATGCCACTATCTGTAGGCTGCCCCTATCAGTTGAAATGTAGTAAATGCATCCACACTAATGTCCAAAAGACCCGTTGTGCAACGAATTTGCTGACACCTATCTAGAAAATCCTGAGCATCAGCTGACTGTGCTCCATTGAACTCTGGAGGCTTAAGCTCCCAAATGACTCCAGTCTATTCTACTCATCATCACTCATAGGTGGGCCAACCTCGGCTCAAGCAGTAGCAACCGGCAGATGTAGTAACACCATCGGTGCCTAGAGTCCTTGAGCTAGCTGCTTTGGAGTACCGACGACGGGAGTCTAGGTACCTCCCTCAGCATATGAGGTGACTGGTGCAGCTGGAGTCGGAACCGCTTGAGCAAGGCTCGTGCACACAGTCAAAAGTTAGGCTATGGCCTCCCGAAGGCCAGGAATAACAATAGGCACTACTAGTGCCTAAGATGGCCCTACCAACTCAATTATATGGAACCTACTCCTCAGATGGAGAAAGTGGTGGATCCACAAGTGCTGCTCTGGATGTAGTACGAGCCACAACTCGGCCTCTACCATGGTCGTGGCCTCTCGCGACTCTACCTGATGGTACTGCTGGCCACCCGCTTGATCCGGTCACACGTGTCCTTGCTATATGTAAGAGAATAGATGAGTCATGTTTCATGCTTTGAAAATAACAAATCTGCACGACAATAATGTAAGAAAGTGAAGTTTCATAAATGTTCGGTAGCCTCTCGAAGATAAGTAAAGACGTCTCCGTACCGATCCACAAGACTCTACTAAACTTGCTCATGACTCGTGAGACCTAAGCAACCTGGGGCTCTAGTACCAATTTGTCATGACCCAACTTCCGTCGGAGCCGCGATAGTGCCTAACACTGCTTGCCAGGCAAGCCAACAATCACATAATAACTAATCATTTGAATAAAAGTGGTTTAATAAACTTAATAGTGGAAATATCATTATTATCTAATGAAAATAATAACAATACCGCTACAACTATCCCCAAAATCTAGTGTCAACGAGTACATGAGCACTACTGAGTATCAATATACAAACCAAATCCTTAGTACAATTGTCTATATAATAGAAAAGTAATAAGGGAAATAAAGGAAAAAGAATCAAGGTCTGTGGACAACATAGCAACTACCCCAAAGTCTCCAAATATTGGTACCAACATATCTCTAGCAATCACCATTTCTAGACGTACCTGGATCTACACACAAAGTGTAAAGTATAATATGAGTACCACCGATACCATGTACTTAATAAGTAACAAAACTAACTTTAGGCTGAAAATAGTGACGAGCTCACAAGAAAACAGTCAAAGCCCAATATTAATGACAACACTAATATAATGATGCTAGTAACAATAAGTAACTCAAAGGAATTATCTTAATCGGCTCGTTCGCATTACATGAATTTAGACATGCTTTCAAATATAACAATTTAAGCCCAACATTGATATGAACATCTCATTTACCAGCTACCATGAGGAAAGATAATATGCCTGCATAAGAAATATGCATGTCAAGTGAATGATTTCATGATGGTATCACCAAGTACTCTCACTCTCAACTTAGTCAAGTAGTCTGTCTTAAATGCCCACTTCATTACACACAGAGAATCACTCAGCAATGTACGGGTGTCTGGCATCAATGACCCTCACCAAAGCACGTGAATATATACCACTGTGCCTGCGCTCATTGCTAGAATGTCAGACTCCAAAGGGGCCGATCCCGCCCAAGTGCTAATCAAAATCCAATATGGCCTGCTACGGCGTGCAACCTAATCTAGATAATAATAACGCCAATATGGCTTGCTTTAGTGTTGTGATGACCAGATAGGTCATTTTGAGCATTTGCCCTTAATTATGTATTTGGAGACCTCTGTTAGTTTTGTTTGATGTTTTTTGGTTTGTGTGCGTTGTCCATGTCGCTTTTTGAAAAGCTATTATCTGAAAATATGAAGAAAATATGATTTTAGGCTTTAAAAATAAATTGTGTAGACTATGGTTATCATTTTGTGAAAACAATCTTGGTCGGCTTTTTGACTATTATGGTAGGTCTGTATCATATATTATACTTGGATGTATGACCGGAATTGATGTTGAAGGCCCATAAATTGATTTGACTCATTTTGCCCAAAACGAGTATTCTGAAAGTTTGAAATTTTTTTAAGTTTGACCATAAGTTGACTTTATAGTTAACGGGGTCGGATTTTGATGTTGAAATATGGAATAGGTCTTCATCTCTATTTGAAACTTGCCTGCAATATTTGATGGCATTTGGAATTGATTTGATATGATTTAGACGCTTAGATGTGATTCTTGTGGTTCTTGAGTTCACTTTTAAATTTCATTCATTTTGACGGTTGATTTGTAGATTTGGATGTTCTTTTGGTGATTTGATTGCACGAGCAAGTTCGTGTGATGTTATTACACTTGTGTGCATGTTTTGTTTGGAGCCCGAGGGGTTTAGTTAAGTTTCAGATGTGTTTCGGACGATTTGGTTAGTGTAAAGACTGCTGGTGCAATACCAGTACTGGTGTTCTGTTGCAGATCTCACATTTGCAAGGTTTGGCTCGCAATTGCGAGCCTCGCTTTTGAGAAGAACTGTTTGCATTTGCGAGCATGGGCTGGGCTGGTGAATTTCGCATTTGCGAGAATTTAGTTTACTTTTGCGAACTGTGGACTTTCGCTTTTGCGAAGGAAGTGGTCGCATTTGCGATCACTGGCCACTTGAGTCTGCTTTGCAATTGTGAAATTTTTGATCGCATTTGTGATGGTGGAATGTTTGCATTTGCGATCTATATCTCGCATTTGCGTCTTCTATTATTTTGTGACAGGGTACGCTTTTGCAACCCTGTCACGACCCAAAATCCCAACCCGGTCGTGATGGCGCCTCTCATGAAGACAAGGCTAGCCAATCCAAACTAAACCTCGATTTAAACAGTCAGCAACACGAAAATAATATAAGTATGGTTTAATAGCAGAAGTTAGCGGAAAAATAGCGAACCATCCCGACTACAGCCCTCAAATCGGGGTGTCACAAAGTCATGAGCAACTAATGATATCCTAATAATAAGATTACTATTACAATATTCCTAGCGCAATTGTTTGAAGAAAGTGGAGCAATAAGATAAAAGAGATACGGGGCTACGGACACCAATAGCTACCTCGTATTCTCTGAATCACCGCTCTGACAATAGTAGTCAATACCTCGGAGCGGAACCGATGACGCCTGAATCTGCACACATGGTGCAGGGAGTAATGCGAGTACTTCCAACTCAGTGAGTAATACATATAAATAATGACTGAAAGTAAGAAAACACAAAAGTCTCAGAGCAATCCACGATGAAACAGTAACAACATGTAAATATTCTAAGCAAATAACGTGAAGTAAATGAAAACAACACCACACACTAAATGCAATGCACGTCATGACTCTCGTGGCGGCGTGCCACCCGATCCCTGGGTACCCGACGCTCACTGTGGGGGGTTCAGTAGCGCAATAGCTCATGACGGCGTGTCACCCGATCCAACATATCATATGCAAAGTCATTTAATTTTCAAAAATGAGTTTATGAAATGAATCAATTCAGTAACAAATATCCCTGAAGGGTTCACATAACCGGCGAGATGCCAAATAATACCCCTGAAGGGTTCACATAACCGGCGAGATGCCCATATATGATTTAGCAAACAATGACAAACACCCCTGAAGGGTCAACATAACCGGCGAGATGCCCAAATATGATGATATCAATAAGTTCCAATCAATCACATAGTAAAATCATCAATCGGGATGGACCAAGTCACAATCCCCAGTAGTAAACGACACAGTACAGCACTACGATGTGAAAATCCGGGGTTTCAAACCCTCAGGACATCATTTACAAGCGTTACTCACCTCAAACCAGCTAAATCCTTAGCCCACGACGCCTTTGCCCTTTGAATTGGCCTCCACGTGTGTCGAATCTATCCAAATTCAAAACAATTACATCACAATATGTTGAGGGAACAAAGCCCAAGTGAAAATAATCAAAATTACTAAGAAATACCGAAATTAGCAAAACCCGAGCCCCGGGCCCACTTCTCGAAATTCAGTAATTTTCACCTCAACAGGTTCCTTATCTCCTCACGAGTTCAACCATACAAAATTTGTCGAATTTCGACATCGGATCGACCTCCAACCCTCAAATCTAAACTTAAGGGTTTTCCACAATTTTCCCAACTAAAATCACCAATTAATTGCTAAAAACAGTGATAAACTGAGGTAATTCCACAAAAATTTAGTTAGGAACACTTACCCCGAGATTCCTCTTGAAAATCCCCCAATATTTGCTTCAAGATTCTCTTCAATCCGAGTTCTATGGCCCCAAGTATGTTTAAGATGACCAAAACTCTTCCTTTAAGAATTTGTCCATGAAAATCTCCTTTGGATATAGTTTGAGGTTGATTTATGGTGATTCTATGGTGTTTGGAGGTGTTTCTCTAGGGCAAATGAGCATTGGTTTCTATTTAAAAAGGGGTCAAAAATCAGAACAATTCAGGTGTTCAAAATGCTGTTCATAAAACCAGCATGCTGGTCGCATTTTTGACATTGATTTTTGGCCCAGAATCTGTTTCACTTTGCTGTTCGCATTTTGCGTAGCATAACCAAAATGTTGTTCGCATTTTTGACATCAGGCGTAGCATTTCTAACGTTTATGCAGATTTTCTTTCCTTGACACAAAAATAGGCATAACTTTCTCATACGATGTCCGAATTGGCGATTATTTTTGCTCTGACTCCGAAATTTTAATACGGATCTAATGCTTCAATTAAAACTGAATTTGGAGCCCGTTTGCATAATATTATACCACTTATTTTTGAAGAGACGACATCGACACATTCTTGAAATGCCAAAGTTAAACTTCATCAACCATCCAAAATCCATTCGAGGCCCTCGAGACTTCAACCAAATATATCAACAAATCTTAAAACATCACATGGACTTAGTCGAGGCCTCAAATCACATCAACCAATGCTAAATACACGAATTATACCCCAATTCAAGCCTAATGAAACTTAACAAATTCCAACTTCTACATTCGATGCCGAAACCTATCAAATCGAATCCGATTGACCTTAGATTTTGCACACAAGTCACAAATAACATAATGGACCTATGAACTTTTTCAAAACTAGATTCCGACCCCGATATCAAAAAGTCAACCCCTCAGTCAAAATTTCCAAAAATCTTCTGTTTTCCAACATTCGCCAAAATACATTGAATTGTCCTACGGACTTCCAATTTCAAATCCGGACATACGCCTACGTCCGAAATCACCATACGAAGCTATAGCAACTCTCGGAATTCCATTCCGACCCTCGGATCAAAATCTCACCTATTGACCAGAAATCGCCAAAATTCTAACTTCACCAATTCAAGCCTAATTCTACACGGGACCTTCAAAATTAATTCCGATCGCATTCCTAAGTCATAAATCATCTCCCGAAATTAATCGAGTCGTCGGAAATCACATCCGAGCCCCCTATCTCATAGGTCAACATCCGGTTGACTTTTTCGAGTTAACCCTTCTTGAAAGAGACTAAGTGTCTCATTTCTTACCAATTTCACTCCGAACTCAACTACTCAACTTGGTTACGTAAAACACAGATAACGAAATATAATGAGACAGAAAATGGGGAAGACGGAGTGGTAACCCACGAGACGATTTACCGGGTCGTCATATTCTCTCTCTCTTAAATAAATGTTCGTCCTCGAACGGGTCAAGAGACATACTTGAAGTTTCAAATAGGTGAGGATATCTGCTCTGCATCTCCTGCTCGGTTTCCCAAGTAGCCTCCTCCACGGACCGACCTCTCCATTGAACTTTCACTGAAGCTATCTTCTTTGACCTCAACTTCCGAACCTGACGATCCAAAATCGCCACTGGCTCCACCTCATAGGTCAAATTATCATCCAACTGAATCGTGCTGAAGTCCAAAATATGAGACGGGTCCCCAATATACTTCCGGAGCATAGAAACATGAAATACTGGGTGAACACTCGACAGACTAGGTGGCAAAGCAAGCTCATAAGCCACCTCCCCGATTCTCCAAAGTACTTCAAACGGCCCAATGAACCGAGGACTCAATTTCCCTTTCTTTCCCAATCTCATAACACCTTTCATGGGAGAAACCTTCAGCAAGACCTTCTCGCCGACCATATAGGACACATCTCTAACCTTTCTATCGGCGTAACTCTTTTGCCTTGACTGTGCTGTACGGAGCCTCTCCTGGATTACCTTTACCTTTTCTAGAGCATCCCGAACCAAGTCAGTCCCCAATAGTCTAGCTTCACCGGGCTCAAACCAACCAACCAGAGATCTACACCGTCTCCCATACAAAGCCTCATACAAGGCCATCTGAATACTTGTCTGATAGCTGTTGTTATAAGCGAACTCCGCATAAGGCAGAAATTCATCCCATGAACCTCTGAAATCAATAGCACATGCACGCAACATGTCCTCCAGTATCTGAATGGTACGTTCTGACTGCCCATCCGTCTGAGGATGAAATGCGGTGCTCAATTCCACTTGAGTACCCAACTCCCTCTGCACGGCTTTCCAAAACTGTAAAGTGAACTGCGTACCTCTATCTGAAATGATAGAAACTGGAACACCATGCAGCCGGACAATCTCTCGGATATAAATCCTTGCCAACCGTTCTGAAGAATAGGTAGTACACACAGGAATGAAGTGCGCGGACTTGGTCAGCTGATCCATAATCACCCAAATAGCATCGAACTTCTTCAAAGTTCGTGGGAGTCCAACAACAAAGTCCATAGTGATCCGCTCCCATTTCCACTCGGGAATAGCTATCTGCTGAAGCAAACCACCTGGCCTCTAATGTTCATATTTTACTTGCTGACAGTTGAGACACCGAGCTACGAATCCCACGATATCCTTCTTCATCCTTCTCCACCAATAATGTTGCTTCAAATCATGGTACATCTTTGCAGCACCTGGATGAATGGAATACCGTGAGCTATGGGCCTCCTCCAGAATAAACTCTCGGAGCCCATCCACATTAAGTACACAAATCCGGCCCTGCATCCTCAACACTCCATCGTCGCCGATGGTCACATCTTTAGCATCGTTATACTGGACTCTGTCCTTAAGGACAAGCAAATGGGGATCGCCATACTGACACTCCCTGATGCGATCGTATAACGAAGACCGAGAAACCATGCAAGCCATTATCCGATTGGATTCCGAAATGTCTAATCTCACAAGCTTATTGGCCAAGGTCTGGACATCGACTGCGAGAGGTCTCTCTCCAACTGAAATGTATGCCAAACTCTCCATGCTCACTGCCTTTCGGCTCAAAGCATCAGCCACCACGTTGGCCTTTCCCGGATGGTATAGTATAGTAATATCGTAATCCTTGAGCAATTCTAGCCATCTCCGCTGCCTCAAATTTATATCCTTTTACTTGAACAGATGTTTAAGGCTAGGGTGATCAGTAAATACCTCACAAGATACACCGTACAAGTTATGACTCCAAATCTTTAAAGCATGAACTATGGCAGCCAGCTCCAAATCATGCACGGGATAGTTCTTCTCATGAGGCTTCAACTGACGAGAAACATAAGCAATAACTCTATCCTCCTGCATTAATACACAACTGATCCCAATTCTTGAGGCATCACAATATACGGTATACGAACCCGAGGCTGACGATAGCACCAATACTGGAGTTGTGGCCAAGGCTGTCTTGAGCTTCTGAAAGCTCTCCTCGCACTTGTCCGACCACACAAATGGAACACCCTTTTGAGTCAATTTGGTCAAGGGCGATGCGATGGATGAGAATCCCTGAACAAACCGGCGATAATAGTCTGCCAACCCAAGAAAGCTACGAATCTCTGTGACTGAGGACGGTCTAGGCCAACTCTGAACTGCCTCTATCTTCTTTGGATCAACCTCAATACCCTTGCTGGACACTACGTGCCCTAAGAAATCAACTGAGTCGAGCCAAAACTCACACTTGGAGAATTTTGCATAAAGCTTCTCCTCCCTCAGTCTCTGCAATACAACCCGCAGATGTTCTGCTTGCTCTTCCTGGCTACGCGAGTACACCAGAATATCATCAATAAATACCACCACGAATGAATCTAGATAAGGCCGAAATACATTGTTCATTAACTGCATGAACGCTGCTGGGGCATTGGTTAGCCTGAAAGACATAACAAGAAACTCATAGTGGCCATATCTAGTCCGGAAAGCAGTCTTAAGAATATCTGCATCCCTGATCTTTAACTGGTGATATCCTGAACGGAGATCAATCTTAGAGAACACTCGTGCTCCCCGAAGCTGGTCAAATAAATCATCGATGCGAGGCAAATGATACTTGTTCTTGATTGTTACCTTGTTCAATTGCCTATAATCGATGCACATTCTCATCGTGCCATCTTTCTTTTTCACAAATAGAACCGGTGCACCCCAAGGTGACACACTAAGGTGAATGAACCCCTTGTCTAGGAGTTCCTGAAGTTGCGCCTTTAATTCTTTCAACTCCGCTGGTGCCATGTGATACGGTGGAATAGAAATGGGCTGAGTGCCCGGCACCAGGTCAATACCAAAATCAATATCCCTGTCCGGTGGCATGCCCGGCAGGTCTACAAGAAATACATCGGGAAAATCCCGCACAACTGGAACAGAATCGATGCTTGGAGTCTCAGCTCCAACATCCCTCACAAACGCTAGGTATGCAAGGCAACCCTTCCCAACCATACGCTGGGCTTTCAAGTATGATATGACCCTACTGGGAATATAATCGGTCACCCCACGCCACTCGATCTGCGGCACACCCGGCATAGCCAAGGTAACTGTCTTGGCATGACAGTCTAAAATAGCACGACATGGAGATAGCCAATCCATGCCTAAAATGACGTCAAAATCTACCATGCTTAGTAGCAATAGGTCCACTCGGGTCTCCAGACCCCCAATAGTTACTACACATGACCGATATACACGGTCCACAACAACAGTATCGCCCACTGGGGTAGACACATAAACAGGTAAAGCAAGAAACTCCCGGGGCATACCTAAATATTGAGCAAAATATGAGGACACGTATGAATAAGTGGAACCGGGATCAAATAATACAGAGGCATCTTTATGACAAACTAAAACAATACCTATAATAACGGCATCAGAAGCACTGGCATCCGTCCTGCTTGGAATAGCATAGAATCGAGCCTGGCCACCGCCTACTCGACCTCCCCCTCTAGGGAGACCTCTAGCTGCCTGACCTCCACCCCTAACTGGCTGGGCGGTTGGTAAAGCAACTGGATCAGAAGTCGAGGGTTGACCCCTTTACTGGAACGATCTAACATCACGATAAGGACACTGCCTCTGCATGTGGCCCATCTCGCCACAATCATAACAGCTCACTGGGGTTCTAGCAGATGCACTCGGCCTAAAAGGATCCTGGGCTGACCGGGAATGAGCTGGAAGGGCACTGAGTGATGACTGGCCTTGCTGCAGCCCATGATGACCAAGACCTGCAGATGCCCCATGGTATTCTGGACGAGCTGGCTGAGCAGGCCTGAAGGAACGACCTCTACCTTGCTGGAACTGGCCTTTAGATGGAGTACCGCTATAATTACCCGATCCTCGAGGCCTCTTAGCCTCCCTCTCCTCTCGCTCTTGACGGCGAACCGTCTCAATCTCGCGAGCTATGTCCACCACTTCCTCGAAAGTAGCACCCAATACTCTCTCCCTGGTCATAAAAATACGGAGATTATAGTTAAGGCCATCCACAAACCTCCTGATCCTTTCACGGTCAGTTGGAACCATCCATACAGCATGTCGAGCCAACTCAGAAAATTTTGACTCATATTGCGACACAGTCATATCCCCCCTTAGCAGCCATTCGAACTGTCTACGTAGCTCCTCTCTGCGGGACTACGCACATACTTCTCCAAGAAAAGAGCGGAGAACTGCTGCCAACTAAGGGGCGCTGCATCAACCGGCCTACACCTCTCATACGCCTCCCACCAATTAAAGGCAGCTCCCGTAAACTGAAAGGTGGTGAATGCCACACCACTAGACTCAAGAATCCCGGCTGTCCGGAGCATTCGCTGACACTTATCAAGAAAACCCTGGGCATCCTCGCCCTCAGCACCACTGAATGACGGAGGCTTGAGTCTGCCAAACCTCTCAAGACGACGTTGTTCATCATCTGGCATAACTCGCACTATGAATTCCTGAGCTGGTGCAACCGGCTGGGCTGGAGGTGCCCCCGGCATCTGAAGTCCCTGCACTACCTGCTCAGGCGTACGGGCAACTGGAGTCTGATTGCCTCCCCCGGCCTGTGAAGTGGTTGCGGCTGTGGTGGCTGAAACCGCCTGAGCCAGGCCAGTGCAAACAGATAATATCTGAGCCAAGGTCTCCTGAAGACCTGCAATAGCGATAGGCACAGCTGGTGCCTGAACTGGTGCTGCTGGAGCCTGTTCCTGAGCTGGGGCAGCTGGTGGATCAACAGATGCTGCCCTCGCTGCTCTGCCTCTACCACGACCACGACCGTGTCCACGGCCTCTGGTGGCCTCAGTCGGTGGTACTGGTGGTCGTCTACCTCGTCCAGTAGTTCGCGGCCTCACCATCTGTGGGAGAACAGGTTAGCAGAAGTTTCAGTACTCGGATCAAAAAGTTCGCACGACAAGAATTTCAAGAATATGGAATTTTCCTAAAAAGGTTCCGCAGCCTCTCGAATATAAGTACAGACGTCTCCGTACCGCTCCGCAAGACTCTACTAAACCCGCTCATGACTCATGAGACCTATGTAACCTAGGCTCTGATACCAAGGTGTCACGACCTAAAATCCCAACCCGGTCGTGATGGCGCCTCTCATGAAGACAAGGCTAGCCAATCCAAACTAAACCTCGATTTAAACAGTTAGCAACACGAAAATAATATAAGTATGGTTTAATATTAGAAGTTAGCGGAAAAATAGTGAACCATCCCGACTACAGCCCTCAAATCGGGGTGTCACAAAGTCATGAGCAACTAAAGATATCCTAATAATAATATTACTATTACAATATTCCTGGCACAATAGTCTAAAGAAAGTGGAGCAATAAGATAAAAGAGATACGGGGCTACGGACGCCAATAGCTACCTCGTATTCTCTGAATCACCGCTCTGACAATAGTAGTCAATACCTCGGAGCGGAACCGATGACGCCTGAATCTGCACACATGGTGCAGGGAGTAATGTGAGTACTTCCAACTCAGTGAGTAATACATATAAATAATGACTGAAAGTAAGAAAACACATAAGGCTTAGAGCAATCCACGATGAAACAGTAACAACATGTAAATATTCTAAGCAAATAACGTGAAGCAAATGAAAACAACACCACACACTAAATGCAATGCACGTCATGACTCTCGTGGCGGCGTGCCACCCATTCCCTCGGTACCCGACGCTCACTGTGGGGGGTTCAGTAGCGCAATATCTCGTGACGGCGTGTCACCCGATCCAACATATCATATGCAAAGTCATTTAATTTTCAAAACTGAGTTTATGAAATGAATCAATTCAGTAACAAATTCCTGAAGGGTTCACATAATCGGCGAGATGCCAAATAATACCCCTGAAGGGTTCACATAACCGGCGAGATGCCCATATATAATTTAGCAAACAATGACAAACACCCCTGAAGGGTCCACATAACTGGCGATATGCCCAAATATGATGATATCAATAAGTTTCAATCAATCACGTAGTAAAATCATCAATCGGGATGGACCAAGTCACAATCCCCAGTAGTAAACGACACAGTATAGCACTACGATGTGAAAATTCGGGGTTTCAAACCCTCAGGACATCATTTACAAGAATTACTCACCTCAAACTGGCTAAATCCTTAGCCCACGATGCCTTTGCCCTTTGAATTGGCCTCCACGTGCGTCGAATCTATCCAAATTCAAAACAATTACATCACAATATGTTGAGGGAACAAAGCCCAAGCAAAAATAATCAAAATTACTAAGAAATCCCGAAATTAGCAAAACCCGAGCCCCGGGCCCACTTCTCGAAATTCAGTAATTTTCACCTCAACGGGTTCCTTATCTCCTCACGAGTTCAACCATACAAAATTGGTCGAATTCCGATATCGGATCGACCTCCAACCCTCAAATCTAAACTTAAGGGTTTTCCACAATTTTCCCAACTTAAATCACCAATTAATTGCTAAAAACAGTGATAAACTGAGGTAATTCCTCAAAAATTTAGTTAGAAACACTTACCCTGAGATTCCTCTTGAAAATCCCCCAATATTTGCTTCAAGATTCGCTTCAATCCGAGTTCTATGGCCTCAAGTATGTTTAAGATGACCAAAACACTTCCTTTAAGAATTTGACCATGAAAATCTCCTTTGGATATAGTTTGAGGTTAATTTATGGTGATTCTATGGTGTTTGGAGGTGTTTCTCTTCGTGGGTAACGAAAATGGGTTCTTGTAGGGCAAATGGGTATTGGTTTCTATTTAAAAAGGGGTCAAAAATCGGAACAATTCATGTGTTCAAAATGCTGTTCGCATAACCAGAATGCTGTCCGCATTCTGGTCGCATTTTTGACATTGATTTTTGGCCCAGAATCTGTTTCACTTTGCTGTTCGCATTTTGCGTAGCATAACCAAAATGCTGTTCGCATTTTTGACATCAGGCGTAGCATTTCTAACATTTATGCAGATTTTCTTTCCTTGACACAAAAATAGGCATAACTTTCTCATACGATGTCCGAATTGGGCGATTCTTTTTGCTATGACTCTGAAATTTCGATATGGATCTAATGCTTCAATTAAAACTGAATTTGGAGCCCGTTTGCAAAATATTATATCACTTATTCTTGAAGAGACGACATCGATACATTCTTGAAATGCCAAAGTTAAACTCCATCAACCATCCAAAATCCATTCGAGGCCCTCGGGACTTCAACCAAATATATCAAAAAATCTTAAAACATCACATGGACTTAGTCGAGGCCTCAAATCACATCAACCAATGCTAAATACATGAATCATACCCCAATTCAAGCCTAATGAAACTTAACAAATTCCAACTTCTACATTCGATGCCGAAACCTATCAAATCGAATCCGATTGACCTCAAATTTTGCACACAAGTCACAAATAACATAACGGACCTATGAAATTTTTCAAAACTGGATTCCGACCCCAATATCAAAAAGTCAACCCCTCAGTCAAACTTTCCAAAAATCTTCTATTTTCCAACATTTGCCAAAATGCGTTGAATTGTCCTACGGACTTCCAATTTCAAATCCGGACATACGCCTACGTCCGAAATCACCATACGAAGCTATAGCAACTCTCGGAATTCCATTCCGACCCTCGAATCAAAATTTCACCTATCGACCGGAAATCGCCAAAATTCTAACTTCACCAATTCAAGCCTAATTCTACACGAGACCTTCAAAATTAATTCCGATCGCACTCCTAAGTCATAAATCATCTCCCGAAACTAATCGAGTCATCGAAATCACATCCAAGCCCCCTAACTCATAGGTCAACATCCGGTTGACTTTTTCGAGTTAACCTTGAAAGAGACTAAGTGTCTCATTTCTTACCAATTTCACTCCGAACTCAACTACTCAACTTGGTTACGTAAAACACAGATAACGAAATATAACGAGATAGAAAATGGGGAAGACGGAGTGGTACCGGGTCGTCACAGACCCCTGTCTCATATTTGCGACATCTGTAGCTGGGTAAAAGAGGGAAAAACTGGAACTAAGCTTAGTTTACACCATTTCTCAATCCTAAACATTCTAGAGGCGATTTTCCAAGAGACTTTTCTTCCCAAATTCATTGGTAAGTGATTCTAATCAACACCTTTCAATTACGCATTACCTTTCATAAGATTTCAACATGAAATTTAGGATTTGCATGGTAGAAATTAGGGATTTGGGTAGAATTAGGGATTTTTGTAAAATTGAGATTAGGACCTCAAATTGAGGTCGGATTTCTAAACAATTCACATAATCGGGCTCGGGGATGAATGGGTAATCAGGTTTTGGTCTAAACCTCAGGTTTTGACCAAGTGGGCCTGGGGTTGACTTTTGTTGACTTTTTCAAAAATAATCAAAATTGAATCTCTTTCATTAACGGGTTGTTTCTATATCTTATTTTGAACAATTAGATTGAAAATTTGCTAGATTTGGTTGGTTTGGAGGCTTGTTCAAAAGGCAAGGTTATGGTTGATGGATTTCTTGAATTGCGGAGTGAGGTAAGTGTTGACTGTGACGAGTGAGGTAAGTATGTGAGAAAACGGTATGCGAGGTGACAATGTATTTACGCCGTCATGATACTTGTTTCCATGTTTTCATTTAATTCATGATATGTCTTGCTTCATGCCTAATTATTACATGCTTTATTTGACTTCTATGCCATAATCGTCACTTGTCATTTAATTATCATATTATTAAACTTTCCATCCCTTCCACGACTCCGTGCTTATTTGATACTTGTCTCTATTTGTCGTACTTGCATGTCTAAATTGTCATATGCTTTCCTTGCCTTATTGTTTTGTGCTATTTGTTGCCTTCTATAAAGTGGTTTCCCTTGCTGAAGTGATTTAATTGATAGCTACTAATTAATTGGTAATGTTGAGACTTCGAGTAGTTAATGATTCTTGATTATTATGTGATTCTTTGTTGCCTTGTACATTTACCCTTTTGATGTAAAGATTCTTCTAAATTTTAGTTGTAGAATTGTTTATGTTGATTAAAATTATTTGGGAGCGGGTAGCACGCCACAAAAGATATTGAAAAGTAGTGAATTGAAATGGCGGAATAAGGACATATTATGATTTTGGCTGATGATGCTATGGTGGGATTAGGTTGCGTGCCGCAACGAATTGAATATGTGGTATTTGTTTGGGATTGTTGCATTTGCCTCGGTATTTTGAGATGAGCTTATGAGACTTGTATTTTTGGGCTCTCTGGTAGTTGGATTTTGAGTTCACTTTTATGAGTTAACTGCTTTACTTCCATTTCCTGTTTTCCTGTTATAGTTATTATTATTGTGTATCGGTTATTTTAAGTGACCCGCCTTAGCCTCGTCACTAGTTTATCAAGGTTAGGCTCAGCACTTATAGAGTACACGGGGTTGATTGTATTAATACTATACTCTGCACTTCTTGTGCAGATACCGGAGCCGGTCCCAGCAGCGCTGATTGAGATTGCCCGGATCCATCTATTAGTGGAGACATGAAGTATAGTTGCACGGCGTCTGCATTCCTAAAGTCCCCTTCTGTGTCATCTTAGTTGTTCACTTTGATTCAAACCGTTATGTTTTATTCATACTAATATCTGTAGTACAGACGCTTAGGTATTCATGACACCAATTTCTAGCATTGCATTTGGATTACGTCTTATTAGTTTATCACTTTATTTAGGACTATTCAATTTTATTATTATCATTTGATTTGAATTGTTAAAAATTGTTAATAAATATAGATAACATTGGCTTACTTAGCAAGTGAAATGTTAGGCCCATCATGGTCCCGAGGATGAGAATTATGGGTCATGACAAGTGTGCAGCCCGATCCAAATAACACTCTCAACAACGGCTCTAAGGCACACAACAGTCATCAACCTCTCAAGTCTCAAGGTCACTCAAATTATATCAGCCAGCTCAACAGTACCACATATAAAGATCAACAATAACATGCGATGTAACAATAAATGATGAATAGAGAGTGAGATATGATATGCAAATGAAGAGTAATGACTGAGTGCATAATGACAGTTAAGTTAGATAACCCAAAAAAAACAGAGATATTCTCATTAGGTCTCAACCAAATAATCACATAGCACAAACGTGATTTCTAATATGAATCACGGCTCTGATAATCAAACAAGTAGAGAAAACATGGATACAAAAAGATATAACAGCAAAACAAGTATGGTAATAGTCTATATGTCAACTAGGATCATGATTACCCCGACGCACGCTTCACCTAGCATGTGCGTCACCCCAATACATCACAAATAACATAGTTCCTAGAGATAATTACCCTCAAAACAAAGTTTTGATATGTTACTTACCTCAAAACGCGTAAATCAATACTCCAGAAAGCCCTTCCCACGTGAATCGACCTCGGAACGACTCGAATCTAGTCACAAATAACATAATATAATAAAATAATGCTGAAGGAAAAACATTCAAACAATAAAGCTTCTACCTTTATCATAATCAAAAGTCAACCCAAAAGGTCAACTCTGGCCCACACCCCAGAACCCGACAAGTTCAACCATACCAATTTCATCCAACTCTGGCCTCAAAGTGACCTTCAAATCCTCAATTTTCACTTTAGGAATGTTTTTACTAAAATCCCATATTTTTTCACTTTAATTCACATATTAAATGCTAAAAACAAAGATGCAATCATGAATAATGAACAAATCTATGTCAAAAACAGTTACCCCGATCCATATCGTGAAAATCTCCTCCAAAATCGCCCAAAACAGCGCTCTCTAACTCAAAATGTCATATAATGACCAAACCCTCAAAATGGAGTTTTAAAACATTTTGCCCAGGCATTACCTTTCGCAATCGCAGACAAACCCTCGCGAACGTGAGGAACAAACATCCAGCTCCTCCAAAAGACCCTACGTGAATGCGTGCCCATAGTCGCGAATGCAAAGCACAACATTCTTTAGAACTACGCACATGTGGAAACAACATTGCGGCCGTGAAAGCTTACCATCTGACACACAAGCTGAACTCACCTTTCTACGCGAATGTGACCGTCCTCTCGTGATCGCAAAGACTACTGCCATCCAAAACTTCGCGATTGCATCACCATTTCCCCAATGCAAAGTATATTTCACTTGTCCTCCAGAACACTCTAGGTGATCGCGTCTTACTGCTCGCGATTGCGAAGAAGAAAACCAGACAATGGATATCAGCAATCCAAAATATAGAAAAATGGTCTGAAACCCATCCGAAACACACCCGATGCTCTTGAGACCCCGTCCAAATACACCAAGTCTTAAGCACAATACGAACTTACTCAAAGCCTCAAATCACATCAAACAACACCAAAAACCACGAATCGCACCCCAATTCAAGCCTAATGAAAGTAATAAACTTCCAACTTCTTAAATAAATGCTGAACCATATCAAATCAATTCCAAATTACTTTAATTTTGCACACTAGTCCCAAATGATATAATGGACTTATAACAACTCCCGGAACCAAAATCCGAGCCCGATATCAATAAAATCAACTCTCCGTTAAACTTCTCAACCTTCAAAGCCTTTAACTTTCCAATTTTTGCCAAAAAGTATCAAATCAACCTACGGACCTCCAAATTAATATACGGATATATTCCCAAGTCCAAAATCATCATACAAATCTATCAGAATCTTCAAAATACCATTTCAGAGTTTACTACATGAAAGTCAAACTCCGGTAAACTCTTTCAACTTAAGCTTCCAACCTTGGGACTAAGTGTCCCAATTCACTCCGAAACTTTCCTGAAACCAATCCAACTACCTCAACGAGTCATATAACCATAAATAAATATACCAAAATCAATAAATAGGGGAACATGTCTATAATACACAAAACAATCGACCGAGTTGTTACAGAAAGTGAGCTTCGTTGTGAGGAATCAAGAATTGAACATCCACCAACCAACTTCATGTTTGTGACGAGCTTAAAACACACACTTAAATATGTCCGCTAGTCAAAGATAGTATAGTATAACATCGTATCAACAAGGATTGAAATTAAACAATATTTTTGTAGGTTATAGCTAGATTGTTATCCAAGATGATCAACAGTCGAGAATTATATGAATCAAAAAATAAAACTAACTAAGAATCTATAGCTAATTGACTAATGACAATAGAACTAAAGTAAGCAAGTAAGATATCAATGGGAGAAAATAGAGGTTGATAGGATAGGTTCAAGATAATTGTTTTGGGATTTAACTCTAGTTAATTCACTTCTAATGTTCAAGTGATTCTCTCGAATTCACTCAATTATTAGTTCAAACATTCAGTAGAAACTCCTCTCTCGATTAAGTCTCAACCTCACAATATGAACCGATTTAAGCTAGGTGAAGATATGCAAGAATTCATAGTGGATTGGTCTTTAGGAGAACCTCTTTCAATTATCCTCCTAACTAGGTTTAATCAATGATTCAACTAACCTCTGTTGATTACTAAGAAGAATTAATGAACTCAACCCACAAGATAATGTAAAGACATCACAAGTTATGCCTCTCTCGATTACATGAACATGTGAATATATATGCAACAATTAAAACACCCAAAATGATTCAATACATAAAAACTAGAGTTAATCTCCACAAACAAATATTAATATAACAAATCCATCAATCCCTAAAGAGAACTACTCGATAGATATGGAGCAATTCATCACAAATATAAAGTAAAATATAATACGATCCAAACTCTTGTCTTGAATGAGGATTGAATGATGAATTCCTTGTGCTTTTGCTTTTCCACCTCCTACTTAGCCTCCTTAGGTCTTAGATGTGTCAAAAGTTCTAAAGATAATATTTTTTCATGTATTTTTCTAAAGTAGGGTCGGACCCAGACAAAACAACCTTTTCTTACGCGAATTAGAATAATTACTCAATAAAATTTATACAGGCGCAACGCCTCACGCGCCACCCCACGTGGGGCGCTAGTGAAGAAGTTTAGCGAGCACGTTATGACGGACAGCAGCACAATAACCCTGTTGCGCCGCCAGCGCAACGCACTAAGCGCCGCACTAATGGAAAAATTTAGTGGACTTGTTTCTTTAATTCCTGATGACAATTTACTTGTCCCTTTGTTGGCCACGTTGGCTAGCACAAAGTGTTAAGACACTTTATCAAAATAATTCACTTCCTTGCAGGTTTTGTTGCCTAACTTTTGAATTGGCAGTAACCTCGACATGCACAACCAGCTTCACGCTGTGATAGGCCATCCAATTTGTCTTGAGCATTTTTTCTTTCATTCTTCATATGTACGCTCAGTTTTTGACCCCGAATTGGATCCCCATTTTAATTTTCAAACTTCTACTCAGACTTCAAAGTTTCACATTGTTCAATTTAGTTTTAAATTATTTTTTTAATTCGAAATCACTTCTTACAAGGCATAAAACACATAATAAGTATAAAACACTAGCGATTAAAGTTCAAACAAAATAAAAGTGCAGTAAATTAGAGTGCAATAAGTGACTAAAATACGTAATTATAGCCTACCATCAACACCTCACACTTAAATCATTGCTCGTCCATGAGCAATCAAACTATACTTTACAAAGACACGACCTTTTTAAACAACTCTTCGAACTCATCATACCGGTGTAACATCTTTGCCTTAAGATTTGACTCATAAGTGCCACACATTTTTCACAACCCGCTCACTTACTCTAACATAGAGATCAATGACATTACCTTACCTTCATGAATCAAGTGCCCACACCCAACAATAGAGAGTAGTTCCACATACAATAAAAGTTAAGAATAATTAGGAAATCTAGATAGAATACATTAAGATATACGAGTGACTACAGCTCCCTAATCACTTTAATACATATATTTCATTGTTCAAAACCCCACACTTATGTCAAACCATAACTCTGCCTTCACATCAATATACATTAACTCCCTACTTCTTTAAGCACAATTACATCAAGAGTTACCATCATCACGGAATATTTTTCACAATTATACACTTATTTATTTATTTTGCTTTTTTGTTTTTCAATTCTAGTGGCTCTTTCTTTTCAAACTAGTGCACCTTTCTCTTTATTTCATTAGTTCCAATCAAAAGCCAAACCAACTACCCGTCACTTCAACTTTTACAAAGTTCATAATCAATTCAAGTGCTCACGAGAGGTAAAAGGTTCAAATAGATGGTCAATTCAAACAGATGGATATGGCTTGTACTATGATTTCCAAAGAAACAGGATTACAGGTTTAAAGGGGTTAACTAAGATACATAACAATTAGGTGGATAAAAGCATATAACTGGCTCTACAAAGAAATGCCTATATCACTTCCAAGATTGAACAAAACGATCATTTCTCTTTGCAAACACACGGGGCAAGTTCTAGACATCAAATGCAATGCACAAATTACACCAAAATGTCTCACACACAGCACATAACTCACTCAAGATCGGACTCATCAAGACACTCTAGTCAAAGCATTTAAGCAAAGTTAAGATCATACAATTTAAGGTACTTCTACAAGAGTTAAAAACTGAGTCTAAGCATCACAACAAAAGCACTCACTATTCTCAAGGCATAATAAAGTTAAGAGACATTGTCTTCAATTTAAATCATAGCACAAGGTTTCCTACTATTCTACAAAACCAAAAACTAACTACACTCGGTTCAAACAAAACCCTTAGAAAAGAACCGCGGCACAAAAAAAAAAGAAGGGAGAATTATTACACTACCTAACAAAAGAAAATCTTTTTTTTTCTTTTTCTTTCGACTTTAAAATGTTTATGTTTTTTTTAATTTTTTTTCTCTATCTATGCTACTCAAAAGAACAAAAGAAAACTAAAACTAATATACATACATACATACAACATATCCCCCACCCCACACTTTAAGTTGTGGAATGTTCCCATGACACACAATTTAAAAGTACAATGTAAAAAAAACTTTCTTGAATTTTTTTATTTTTCGAGAACTTATGAACTCCACCCCTAAGTCTGAATTCATTCCTCGTTTTCGCTCATTGGGATTCCTTATGGAGCTCATTCAGCCCAATTCTTCTTATGATACCTACAAGACCTGCTCTTTTCTTCTTTCTTGTCTACATCTTGGGCGGTGAATTGCTCCTTTATGATGATCCTTAACTTGTTCCTGCATTCTTTCACAACATCAATCCATGCATATTCCTGTAAATCCCCAAAAATAATATCCACATGATCAAGGTTAGAATAAGAAACCAAAGAAGAACGGTCAAGTGAATATTCCTTTATGATGATCCTTAACTTGTTCCTGCATTCTTTCACAACATCAATCCATGCATATTTCTGTAAATCCCCAAAAATAATATACACATGATCAAGATTAGAATAATAAAACAAAGAAGAACGGTCAAGTGAATATTCCTCTGGTATGCCCATGACTATTTGTTACTCATTCTCGTCTACCAAATGTTGCAAATGTGGAATGGTGGATGGGGTGTTGAACTCTTCTTCTGTTTCTTCACACTCAACCACAACCTTATTTTCAATCGTCTCAGTTGAACCAGAGTCCTCTTGAACAGTGGAAAGCTCTCTTTGTTGATGCTCATCCTCTTTAGTAGGCTAGTTCTCGCAGGGTATCTCCTCCATATATTCACCATCACAACGCAATGAGCTTTATGAAAGTGTTACTTATTATTTGACTTACTTGCATTGTTAGTTTGTTAATGGCTTCATCATCATGTGTAAATCTCTCTTTCACCTTTTTTATGAACTTATACACAAGCTCTTCTAAACTACTATTCTCCTTTTGAGGTGGTTGTCTCATTTCGCTTCCATTCTAGTTATAACAAGGGTATTCATCTAAACCAGAATCAAGATTGTGCCCATATGAATCATTATACCTATATGGACTAGAAACAGAGTGAGACTGTTCAAAATATGAGCCATAGGAGGAAATAGCCAGCCCGTTGGGTGTAGCTTGGCAATAGCCAGCCCCCTTTTTTGTAGGAAAACTTTCGTACCTATGATTAAGCTTGCTTTCCTCGAGTCTCTTGCTTTGTTTCTTGTACTGTGGTGCCGTTCCTACGATTAGGCTTGCTTTCACGGAGTCTCTTGCTCTGTTCCTTACAGATTGCTGATAATATTCAGCTGCTAACTCTTCAACCATTTTATTAGGCTGGTTGTACTCCATCTTCACGACATTTAGAGTTCAAAATCTTTACTATTTTCTCCAACTTATTAGATACTACAAAACAAATCTTTAAAATAAGTTAAATATTAAAGATAATAAAATAGAAAAGGAAAAAAAAGAAAAAAAAAAGACGTAACTCCTGAATTAGCACTACAAACTATTTCAAACACTATTGATTGTCAATCCCCGACAACGGCGTCAATATTTGACAAGCTTAAAACACACACTTAAATATGCTTTCTAGTTAAAGATAGTATAGTATAATATAATATCCACAGGGATTGGAGTTAAACAATATTTTCGTAGGTTTTAGCTAGATTGCTACCCAAGATAATCAACAGTTGATAATTATGTGAATCAAAACCAAAATTAACTAAAAATCTAGAGCTAATTTGCTAATGACAATCGAACTAAAGTAATCAAGGAAGATATCAATGGGAGAAAATAGGGGTTGATTTAGGTGCAAGATAATTGTCACAACCCAAAATCCCAACCCGGTCGTGATGGCGCCTCTCATGAAGACAAGGCCAGCCAATCCAAACTAACTTCATTTTAACAGTTAAACAATGCAAAAATAATATAAGTATGGTTTAATAACGGTAAATTGCAGAAAACTATAGTAAACCATCCCGACTACAACCCTCAGATCGGGGTGTCACGAAGTCATGAGCCACTAATGAAATCCTAATAATAAAATAACTATTACAATATCTTTAGCACAATTGTTTGAAGAAAGTGGAAACAACAAAAATAAAGAGATACGGGCTGCGAACGCCAACAGCTACCTCGTAATCTCTGAATCACCACCCTGACAATAGTAGTAGTCAGTACCTCGGGGTGGAACTGATAACGCCTGAATCTGCACACAGGGTGCAGGGAGTAATGTGAGCACTTCCAACTCAGTGAGTAATAAATATAAATAATGACTGAAAGTAAGAAACACATAAGACTTAAAGCAATCCACGATGGAATAGTAAAAACATGTAACATCTCAAATAGATAACGTGAAGTAAATGGAAACAACACCAACACAACCAAAAATGCAATGCAAATGCAATGCAAGTCATGACTATCGTGGCGGACGTGC
>MCJB01050056.1:0-38321 GCA_002018475.1 Nicotiana obtusifolia
TGATATGGCTGGCAGATTATTTGGAAGAATTGGGCAAGAAGCAGAGCAAGAAGATTCTTTATTCAGATAGCCAGAGTGCCATACAGTTGGTGAAGAACCCAGTCTATCATTCGAAGACAAAGCACATCAGAAGAAGATACCATTTCACTCGCAGGGCAGTGGAGGATGGTGATATGTGTTTGGAGAAGATAGAGGGTGCAAAGAATCCAGCAGACATGTTGACCAAGGTGGTACCAAGGGACAAGTTCGCGCTATGCAAAGAACTTGTCGGCATGTACTCAAACTAGAAGACAGTGCTACCTCCTCTAGATGAATGAGACTGGAGTGGGAGATTGATAAGTTCCATCTCATTCAATATTCTTTGGTTGGTAGCCAACTTTGTTGAATGTCTTTGGTTGGTAGCCAACCTTGTTGACATTGAAGAAAAAGAAGAAAAAGTGTGTACAAATTGTCAAATATAGTAGGCTTTAGAGAGTGAGGCTTTGGCTATAAAAGGAGAGCTTAAACTCTCATTTCAATACACCAACAAAGAGAGGAAGAAAGAGTGAGGTTTCACAGACAAGTCTGTGAGGAAAAAATAGAGAGTGAGCGATATTGTAGTAAGGTGAGAATATCAAAAGAGTGTTATTTCTTTTGAGCGTTGTTGTGGTGAGTATTTTACTCGGATCTACAAAGTGTAAAATTCCTTGCTATAGTGAAATCAGTTGCTCGTCTCGGGCCGTGGTTTTTTCCCTTATTGAAAAGGGTTTTCCACGTAAAAATCTTGGTGTCGTTCTCACTCTTTTATTCTTGTTAATTATCGTATCTCCGTGTTACATTATTATTCCATCTTTATTACTCTGAATATTATCTCCATAGGGGATTTATTCCCAACATTTTCATCAACAGTATTCTCAAGCAAACCTTACTCGTCAAAGCACCAGCCAATTTTGAAAATTCACCAAAAAATAAACATAAGAAAAAAAATACAGAAGAAAATAAACGAACAGAAAGAGTTGGAGATGGTACCAGCGCTGCAAGAGGTAGGAGGATCTTTCTGGAGATCCTTGAGCTCTTTCAGAATTCGCTTGGATGCCATATCTGTTACCAAATCCCTAATTACACAAAATAAATAAACAATAAAACCCTAAATCAGCTCGAGCTTTACGAACAGTTTACATGGACTATGAGATATATAGATACAAATTTACATATACTAGAATTGAAAGAGGAGAAGACAATTTGTTTTACCTCAGAGATCCTCCTACTCGATTTCTGCAAAAAAGGGAGAGTTCAAACGGTGAAATTAGAGACGGTTTTTATAGACAGAAGAAAGAGAAATTTTATGTAGCAGTGAACCGTTTCGTAAATTTGCTGGGTAATTTTATTCTACGACCCCCATTATTTTGTAAATGTGACACTTTGATCCCTTCAAATAGGTTTTTAAGTTCTATAATATTTTGTGTCATTACAACAACAAAATCAAAGTGGCGCAGCGGAAGCGTGGTGGGCCCATAACCCACAGGTCCCAGGATCGAAACCTGGCTTTGATATATGTTTTTATCCTTTTTTTTTCTATGGCTTCTCCACTACCATATTTTCTTTCAACACTGCTGTAATTTTATTTTTCTTGAACGAAGAATCTATGAAAAACAGTTTCTCTATATTCATATGATAGGGGTAAAATTTACATACACACTATCCACCCTCCTCATAGGTCAGTTTATGGGATTATACTGAATTTATTATTGTTATTATTGTTCATTCCTAGCTCTTATATATGTTGTTATCTTTTTTTCTATGGCTTCTCTACAACCGTATTTCCTTTCAACACTGCTGTAATATTATTGTTCTTGAGTCAAGAACCTATCGAAAACAGTTTCTCTATATTCACAAGATAGGGGTAAATTTTGCATACACACTATCTACCCTCCTCATACGTCACTTATGGGATTATACTGAATTTATTGTTGTTATTGTTCATTCTAAAAAAGAAAATTGCAATAAAATATGCTATACCCCCTGTTTATAAGAAGGAAAAGAGAGACCGAGTGATATATGTTTTTATCCTTTTTTTTCTATGGCTTCTCCACTAGCGTATTTCCTTTCAATATTGCTGTAATTTTGCTTTTCTTGAGTCAAGGGTATATCGAAAACAGTTTCTCTATAATAGTAAAATCTGCATACACATTATCCACCCTCATTCGAGTGATTTATTAGCTAATTCCACATGCCTATTTTTTCCAAAGTAAAATACAATATTCAGCAACTCATTTGCGCTATTATTAACAAACACACAAAGAAAGTATAATACCTCATTTTCAAACATTTATACTAGCTGCATATGCATATGCTACTTTAATGTCCACTAAAATTACCACGTACACCTTCAACAGAGATATATGCAAGTTCACGAAGAAAATCAAGAGGAGTCATATAATATATATACATAAAATTTACCTAGTTACAATTTGTAATTTTTTGTTGATATGTCCTTTAGACTTTGTTAGAAATGGCCGCACACTAAAAAATAGATGGAAAACCAGCCATCGGAAGTCAGGGCTAAGAGTTATCATGAGTTAACTCCGGCTTATCTACTAAAGATTGTGTTGCCGGTGCTATAATAGGTAGAAGTCTAACTCATTGATTACATATAGCTCCGTCACTTGAAGGTACCCTTTGATCTCCCAAGTACCTTTTATGAAAGACAAAATAATTTTATGCATATATTGTATTATAATTAAATAGGGGAGAATTTAAGAATGCTTTATTTTTCAATTGGGAACTACTTTAGACCTTGTCTTAAGTTTTGACACCCATATTTTCTATATAGACAACATATATTGCATTATAATTATATGTTAATTGAATCTTAATCATGTGGCGGGTGGAATAATATATATAGTAGTGACGCAGGATTTTGCATAAGCATTGTCGATTTATTGTCACAATTTAACTTTATATCTCTCTCTATATATATATATATATATATAAAAGTTTAGTTTGGGGCCGTGGCCGGAGTTTTAACACTTTTAGTTCCTATTTGAAATTATTCACTCTAACTTATTATTTTAAATACGTCAATCCATTTATATATATATAAAGGAGGGGAGAGAAAAAAATTAGCTTTGTTTTGGGCGAAAGTCGAATAATCTCGTTAATGTGCAGCTCATATTTAAGAACTAAAGGATTCAACCTTTTCCTTATACTAGTTTTAGTGTACGTGCTTTTGCTCGTGAATTTTACACATGTCAATAAAAATATATAGAATATAAATTTAAAAAAAACTTATGGGTATAAACTTGAACTTATAATAAAGATTAAACAAGATTAGGAAAATTTATTACCCTATGCATCAATGAACAATATACAGTTACTAGTTCACACGAGAGAGAGAAAAAATCAGCTTTGTTCTGAGCGAAAGTCGAATAATCTCGTTAATGTACAACTCATATTGAAGAACTAAAAGATTCAACCTTTTTTTTATACTAATTTTAGTGTACGTACTTTTGCACGTGAATTTTATATATGTAAATAAAAATATATAGAATATAAATTTAAAAAGAATTACGAGTATAAACTTGAACTCATAATAAAGATTAAGAAAATTTATTACCCTATGCATATTCTTCTTGATAACATCAAATAATTTTTTATTTATAAATTTTTACATGTTAAAACCAAATATATAAATTTAAAAGAATAACTTGGACCAAAAATAATGACTGAGAAGATTAAAAATGCTTTAATGCCACAATATATAATAATTAGTTTGCAATAGTTCGACACACAAACCATCATTCTTCAATTTGTCTAGTATTTAAGTATTTTTTCTTTTATAATATCAATAATAACAACAACCCAGTAAAATTTCATAGATTCTTTTTATAATATCGAATGCAGGTTTTTTTACAATTTTACATACTAATATCATATAAGAGTTTATTTACAGATTTTTTTATAAGTAGACTATTTACAGTCTTTCTAAATTCAATTAATGGAATATAAATTTTAAAAGATAATACATTATTTTCGTACGCAATACAATTATAGTGATTAGCAAAATTTAAATTATAAGCGAGACAGAAATCTTTTGCACCATAATCGACAACTAAATTATACAAAAGAAAAAGGAAATTGCTTTGAAAAATAAAAACTACATTTGTAAAAGAAATAAAATAATAACTAAATTGCTTTCAACTACGGTAACCGTGTTCATAAGCTAAATATTCAGTAGTATTTTTCTATAATTTATAAATGTTTATAAATTATTCTAGCTCAAATAAGGAAAAAATTAATAAGTACAAAAATTTTAGTTGATTTCAAAGTACTATATTTTAGGAAAATAATTAAATGATAATATTGAAAACTCTAAGTCCTAAATATTAGAAAAATAACTAAATGACTATTCATAAATTATCAAGGAAGTAATAAAATGATTATTCTTACATATTAAAAAACTAATTAAATGATTATTTTGTCTAGTGCGAATTCTATTTTTAAAAGGGTAAAAAAGACGAACAATATTTCGCTAAAGGCCTTCGTACTTAACTTTTTCTAATTTTATAATTTCATCACTTTAATTTCACGAATTATAGTATCATACTTCCTTTTTAGTTACCAAGTTCATGCACTCATCACTACCAATAATACATTTTTAAATTCTACAAATTTTATTATGGAGATATTATTTAAATTAATAATTATGTATGTCGTATAAGATTTATTTGTACTCGTAGGCATTATAGAAATAATATTCAAAATTATGACGACAAGCAAAATATTAAATAAGTAAAATCTTGCTCAATTTTAATCTTTTAAATATTAAATATGTCTGAATAATCCAATCGGCGAGAGATATTAATAGCTAAAATTTTTAATGTCGAGATCTAAAATATTGGAAAAATAATTAAATAACAATTTTAACCAATAGTACATTTTAAAAATATTATTAGTTCTTTTGCGAAGTAAGATTTATTCAACAAACAATTTCGTGGAAACACGTGATTATGATCTTTGTGATTCTTTTGCTATTTTAGTCATTCAAGCTAATGATAAATTACCAATTAGTTATGAAATCGGATTGATAGCGTCCACCGAACTGATGCCTAAATAGCCAAATTTTATATCTTTCAAAACTTTTAAATGCAATATAATGATAATAGTATTGTAAACTTCATTAATCGGAATTATATTTTCAGTTTGACTATTTTGAATTATGGATATGAAATAATTCATACCACGTAATACATGGCACTTTATTTATATAGTTCAAGTATTAGACTATATACAAGCCATCAAAATTCACAACATATTCTAACTTTAAATAAATTGTGAATTTTTGTTACTCAAATAATCATGCAAGAAGTAAATATACAATAATAATAAATCAAATAAAAAATATCACTTTTTTGGATAAAAATTTACAATATTTGACACTAATTATACCTACAATGCACCTACAATGAGACTACATAAACAATACATTCAAATTTGAACTTTTCAGAAAAATCAAAATAAAAAATAAATAAAAGAAGTGCATCAGCATGAGATATTGTATTGAGTATATATATATATATATATATATGTGCGCGCGCGAGCGCGTGTGTGTATTTATATTGTGCATTAACTACTTCATATTTGTGCACTCTATTCTCACCTCTTAACCAAAGCACCCAGAAGACTTTTTGTTTAATGGGTGCTTGCTAGTTCTTTATACCAGTATTTTCTGTATTTTCTATATAATTATATAGAGTTTGCGTCGGGGTTAATGGGTGCTTTAGCACCCGGCACGGTCAACGTAGATCCGCCCCTATTTATAAGGTAAATCTTAATTGATTTTAAAGTTCTAACTTTCTACATATCTCAAATAAGGAAAGACTTGACAAGTAAATTTTTAATTGATTTTAAAATTCTAAATATTAAGAACTAATTAAATGACTATTTTATCCAGTGTTAACTCTATTTTAAAAGGGTAAAAAAGACGAACGATATTTTCCAAAAGGCTTTCGTGCTTTTAATATTGTATAGATATAGATATTCTGATGTAACTTATCCAAAATTTACTTAAATCAGATTAATGAATTATAATATCACTTTAGGTTAAATGATAAAATTGACACCTTTTAATTATATTTTCTCAAACATTAAATTTTCTGTTGAAAGTAGGTCAATTCTTTAAAAGACAAGTAAACAAACATACCTAAATGATATTTAAACAAACTTCTTGGGCGTATTTAGCAATTCTAAAAAGTAATGGGGCTAAAACAGATCAGACTTGTGATTTCATTTCAGTTTAAGACTCGTGCTCTTTACCTGTCTTCTTCTTCTTCTTCGAAAACCTCCTCTGTAAAAAGAACCCGAATCGTTGACCCGATTTTGATCCGAAATCCAGATCCGAAAAAATGAACGACGCAGATGTCTCAAAGCAGATCCAGCAAATGGTCCGATTTATCCGCCAGGAAGCTGAAGAAAAAGCCAATGAGATTTCCGTTTCTGCTGAAGAAGTAATCCCTATTTATTTTATTCTACAAAATCAAATTTTATTGAATTTAATCATTTCTGTATTTCGCAATTATTCCGACTCAGAGGCGGATCCAGAATTTAAATTCAGTTACTATGTGTAGCGCTGCATTCACTAATTTTTGTGCTAAAAAATATAGATATATACTTTTCAAAATTCAATTATATATAAAGTTCGAGTTTAAAAAGTTTCACTTTTCGCAAAAGTATCAAACTAGCATTGTTCTGAGCTAGAGGCGGATCCGAAATTTAAAAATAGTTAGTACAAATAGCACTGCAGTTACCAATTTTTAATTATTTTATATAGTTCGAGTGTAAAAGTTGTACATATATACTTTTCAAAGAGTTTCAACTTTCCATATATATAGTTGGAGATGAAAAGTTTAGTTATATATATAGTTCGAGTATAAAAAGTTTTCAATGTACTTTTCGAAAAGTTTCAAACTTTCTATTTTCTGCATCTAGCATTGTTCTAAGCTAGAGGCGGATCCGAAATTTATAATTAGTTAGTACAAATAGCGGTGCAGTTACCAATTTTTGATTATTTTATATAGTTCGAGTGTAAAAGTTGTGAATGTATACTTTCAAAGAGTTTAGATTTTCCATATGTATAGTTGGAGTTGAAAAGTTTTACTTATATATATAGTTCAAGTCTAAATAGTTTTCACTTTTCGAAAAGTTTCAAACTTTCTATTTTCTTCATCTAGCATTCTTTTGAACCTGAGGCGGATCTGAAATTTAAAAAATCAGTTTAGTACAAATAGCAGTGCAGTTACCAATTTTAAATTATTTATATAGTTCGAGTGTAGAAGTTGTAAATGTATACTTTTCAAAAAGTTTCGACTTTCCATATATATAGTTGGAGTTGAAAAGTTTTAATTGTATGTATATATATATATATATATATATATATATATATAGTTTCAGCTGAAAGTAGTGGTGCGTCTAAGCTCACTGACATAGAGCTGGATCTGCCTATGTTCAGAGACTTATGTAGGTAATTAGAGAAATAATGTACAGTGGATGTGATTGTTTCTTAGGAATTCAACATCGAGAAGTTGCAGCTAGTGGAAGCGGAGAAGAAGAAGATCAGACAAGAGTTCGAGCGCAAAGAAAAACAAGTGGATGTTCGCAAGAAGATGTAATTTTGCATATTTGTTTTGGTTTGTTTTGTGTTATAATTTTGTGTTTTAGGTGAAATTGGCTTGAAGAAACAATTATTCGATTTTATGTTTGGGAATTCATATTGCTCGTCAAATGCTTCGATTTGATTTCCTGTTAGCCATCAAATGCCATTGTGCTATAACTGTGAATAGAAGATATTCAGTAGTACTGTTATTGTAACAGCAATCAAAAGCCATTATATTATAACTATAATGCTATCACTTGATTTTGGCTGAAAAAGATTGTTTCTTATAACCATAAAACGATAAAAATGATTGTTTTTATTTGGTGTCTTAGCTGTATGATGTTTGATTGCAGTTTGAAGATACCTTTTTCTTTTTGGTATATCCGGATTTCTGCTTGCTCCAGGTCCGGAACATCATGGAAAAACTTACTTTAAAAGAAAGAAAATAAAGCTTACTAATGGCATCTTCAGGGATTTTGTGCTTTGACATATTCCACTGTTGTATTCTGCTACCATTAATACCTTTTTTTAAAACTCCTTTTTTGCTAGTTAGAGTATAGTTCTATTTTTGAATAAGCCACATGGTTAAATTAGGTATGAAGTTGATTTCCTTATGATGTTCGTTTCTGTAGACTGTAGCAAGCTAGATCATGTTAAATTAGGTGCGAAGTTTAAGTTTAAATTGCAATTGATTTGCCAACATAACATCCTCTGTGGTTCAGCTTATCTAATTTGAATTCTATCGGCCTACATGGTCTTTAAATTTTTTTAAAAATGTATTTCTCGCAGCGAGTACTCCATGCAACTCAATGCCTCTCGGATCAAAGTTCTTCAAGCTCAGGATGACTTGGTTAACACCATGAAGGAGGCAGCAGCAAAGGAGCTTTTACAAGTTAGCCATCATCACAACGAACTCATAGAGGTTATTCTTCCTCATCACGAAGACAGTTATAAGAAGCTTCTGCATAATCTTATTGTTCAGGTATGGTGGACGTTAATCTACACCATTTTCTCCTTCTTTTTTTTTCTGGACTTCCCGAATTAAACTATGAGATCTTAGAAATTGAGCAGGAATACTTCACGGAAGGCGTACTATTTAGAAAAAGACCAATATAGTCATTTGTTGATGTGGTTATATGTATCATGATATCCAAACTCTTGGGATGCCAGATTAATTCTTGTTTGGTTTCTATGGCATCTACTGCGCTCTACAAAGGAATGGCAACTTGAAAATTGTGAATCTCTCTTGCTTCAAGTTCAGACTGGATTTTGATATATTAAGTTTAAGACTAGTAGAGTCATGTTATAGTTTTAGATACCAAAAAATAATTGGATAGCGTGACAAGGAACTTTTACTGTTACTTACCTTCAAGCTGGATCCTTTTAAAATTGAGGCTTGACTTAACAGAATTGTAGCACACACTTCCATTGTAATATGAAGCTTGCGATTTCTTCTTTGCTAAAGCCATATAATGACTTAGAACTAAATATTGTTTGTTATGTTGTTTGTGACTGTAATTGGCTTGACTGTCCGTGGTTTCTGTATGGCTTAATGAACTTATTATTGCTTAGTCTTTAGGCATAATTCGAAACCATCTCTTTCTCTTGCAGAGTTTGCTCAGGCTTAAAGAGCCTTCTGTCCTGCTGCGTTGTCGGAAACATGACGTACACCTGGTTGAACATGTATTGGATGCAGCAAAGGAAGAGTATGCAGAGAAGGCAAATGTCCACGCACCTGAGATCATAGTTGACGACATCCACCTACCTCCGGCTCCATCACATCATAATATGCATGGTCCTTCTTGGTAAGCTGCTCTAATTACAACCTTACTTTCATGAGGAAACCTTAAAGCACAGCCCTTTGTGCTTAAACTAGGTCCTGTCTGTTGGTTGGATTTTTTTCTTTCTCCTGCTTTCCTTGTTATTGCTTTTGTGAGAAATCAGCTCTTTGAAAAACCATGCAAGTCCTCTTACTAATTTATCTCTATTTATCCCCACAGCTCTGGAGGAGTGGTGTTGGCTTCTCGAGATGGGAAAATTGTGTGTGAAAACACCCTTGATGCCAGATTGGAAGTTGTGTTCCGTAAAAAACTACCAGAGGTTCTTTCTTCTGCCCTTTTCTTCATTTTTGTCAGATTTCTGTGGTCTGGTCTTGCCATTTTCTTTGATTCTCATTCCTCCAATGTACTTTAGACTCGTGATCTTTTCCTTGAGTTTTAGCTGTCAATTGATCCCTTGTTATTTAAAATATCATTCAGATGAGTTACAAAGTGTCTTAAATGTTCAGTATTTGAATGGATATGCGTGTTAGATGTTTACTGTTGCTGATTAATGATTGATCTCTGTGGAGTAACTTTCTGCAGCTCAGTTCATTGCCACTTTTTTACCTCTTATGTGGTTAAAATTTGCAAAGTCATCTATTTATCATTTCTGTCACTAAATTTTGTTATCCGGGTGGGGAAAGCAAGTCGGTTGTATCCTAATCATTGTTGAGACTAGACTCTTTCTGAAAACTTGAGTATCTATACGCCTGTAAGTTAATGAAGGCATACAGCCGGTTAAGCAGTTTAAGGTCACAAGAAAATCGTGACTTGAGACTACAAATGTGCTGAGAACCAGCTAGGATGGATTGAATGGACGTGGATGGATGAAGCAAAGAAAATGAGTGAAGACAGAGAATACTACTTTCCAGTAAAATGAGTTGAATATGCAGTCCTTAGTAGGGATGGGATGACAACAAGCGGGAACTTCCTGATTTACCCTCCTCTTTTTATTTTCTTTTCTTGAGGTGGGCGTGGGGGTGGTTTTTAGAGATTACTCATTGCTCTAGAGCTTTGTTCTAGTGTTTTCGACATTGAATGAGTATGCCCCTTCCATCATTTTCTGCATTATTATTATCCTTGCTTAATTAATTGTTAATTTTAATTGTTGCTGTCCTGAATCTTGCAGATCCGCAAGTGTCTGTTCGGTCAGGTTACTGCTTGAGGGATTGGAACCTTTCCTGTATTTATCACTATTTGATCGTCGCTCTCTGGATTCTGATATTGGCGGATGATTGGATTCGTATCACTATTTCCTGTACTATTTCGTTTTCTCTGAAAGACGTGTTTGCTTGCATTATTTAAGCTGTCTTGTTTGATTATTTCATTGGGGCATTGCAACAAACTTCTGTTAGTTGTAATGTTGGTTAGGTCTGAGCATTTTTTCATTGTAATGTCTGCAATAAGTGTAAGTTGCTTGAACCTAAGTTTGTCGATTGAGACATTAAAATTATGTGAGTAATAGCTCTCTTTGTACTTAATGAATAAGCCAGCTACTTTTGCTAAAAGATGAGGTGACCAAAAGAGTATTAAACCAATTTCATTGACATACAATGCAAGTAAAAGGGAAATGTTCTAATATTAAATGAATCTTAGCATATAACCTAAGGTTTTAAAAAGTTTATTAGGATGGTCTAAAGTTGTAGAAGAAACTTAACTACCTATAAAATTTTATCACCAAACTTAACTATTGTGTGATTTATGGGTCACTGATTCAAGTCGTGGAAGGAACTATTAATTCTTGTATTAGGGTAGGCTATTTATACCACACCCCTTAGGGCGCGATCTTTATTTAGACCCTGCATGAATGCGGGATGCTTTGTCTATCGGGCTGCCTTTTAACCTAATGTTTTAACAAGCTTATTGGGATGGTCTAAAGTTGTAGAAGAAACTTAACTACCTATAAAATTTTATCACCAAACTTGACTACTGTGTGATCTATGGGTCACTGATTCGAGTCGTGGAAGCAACTATTCATTCTTGTATTAAGGTAGGATATTTACATCGCATCCCGTGCGATTTTTCTCTAGACCCTGCGTGAATGCGGGATGCTTTGTGCATCGGGCTGCCTTTTAACCTAATGTTTTAACAAGTTTATTGGGATGGACTAAAGTTGTAAAAGAAACTTAACTACCTATAAAATATTATGACCAAAGTTTAGATCAACAAGGTTTCATACAAAGTTCACTGAGAATTTCAGACCAAATGATCTGAAGTTATAGAAGAAACTGGACTACCTATAGAACAAAGTTTAACCTATTTTTGCTGCTTAGACATGTATACATATAATATTATATGCTGACCAACTACATAGCAACTTTAAATTATTAGGGATTATTGCCACTATATTTGCCTTGAATTCATAAAGGGAAATAACTTTTTTCCAACTTCTTAAATTATAAATCGAATAGAAATATCAAGGAGCATATTATGTGGTGATTTTGGCAAGATGTCGAATTCTTTCACGAGTAATTAGAATCCACAAGGTGAAAGTATAATGAACAAACTTAATTTAATTTTCCAAATTTGAAACAACAAGTTAGGCAAAAGTTTGGAGTTTACTTGAATCAAGTCCAGCAGTGGAGTCATTACTGTGTGGCTAAAAAAGAGCATTTTCTTCATTTGAGTAATCAAAAGATAGCAATTATTTTTTGTGAGAACTTTCTTTTTTCTATGCTTAATTTCTGTAACTAGCTAAACTTTCTTAAATAATTATACTATAAGAAACTTATTAATATTAATACTGAGTTGATACAAGTACCATTAAACATCGACCATTCACTTTTTATATTGGTGATGTACGGGTTAGTTTGCGCACACCTCGACTAATTTTACCAGACAATCATCAGCTTGAGAGCGGGTGATTCTGTCCACTAAAACTTGGACAGATGAGAAGAAATCACTTAGTTTTTTTGTTTTCGCTAGGATTTGAACCTGAAACCTCGTGATTTTCAACTTATTTGATAAACTACTAGATTATAACCTTGAGTGCGACTCGTTAAAAATCTACCAAACCTCGACTATTAATTACTATGAGCAATCCTAAGGCTTTATAAAGTAGCGCGTTTCTTGTTTTAAACTTTATGTAATTATAGTAAATTAGTATAGTTTGTCTTTTCATAAATTATGCATATATTACTATCATATCACTTAAAAGACAACTATAGATAATTATTTTAGTGAAATGATGTTTTAGAAAAAGAAAAAAGAATAAAGAAGGAAACCCCTCATTCTAAATCAGATATGGTCCTGAAATTAAGAATTTGTTTCAATTCAGAAGGCTTCTAGTCAAATTTAACCTAGAAAATCCTGTAATTAATCCTCATGCATTGTTTGTAACCTATCCATAATAAGGGCAAACAAAAGAAACTAAAACTAAAGAAATCATGAATTATTCAAAATATATACATATCTTGCATTCAAAAGTAGCGTGTTCAATATCATGTGTAACTAAGTTATTTTTGGCGGGAAAATGACATTGTATAGCCGCTTTTAAATTAAATAATAGTCAAAAATATATATATTAAAATATATATATATATACAATAATTATATAAATTTTATATAATTTTTCGGCTACCGATTGAATAATTTTTGGCACGAATTAAAAGTGATAATATCCTATTTTTCACCGAATATTTTGTTTACGCACATGAAAGACAAGTTGGAAAATTAAAAAATAAAAAATTACAAAAGAGGTATATGCAACCATGAAGAAAGGGAAATGTGCATTGATTTGCTACATTTATTGTTAGAATCCATATTATTATTGTTTTCCATCGATAATTGAAGATAAGTCAACGATATAGACATAATGCCTTTTTATTTCTCTTTTCTAATCCATTGACTTCAAATACAAGTAAATTAAGTTTAAAACAAAATGACCGATAATAATTGTGTCCTTCTCAAAACAAAATGACCAATTAATACTCAAAGCTCTACTGTTTTTCTTCTTTATTTCCTTTTTTGGTGGCTTTCCTTGTGGAGTTTGCACATGGTCTATCAGTATAAAATTGAATGCGAGTCGTCAAATGAAAGATTTAAACGACCACGGGAAGAATCAAAGGAGAATGTCTCTAGCGAAGAAGATCCAAGGAGTAGCAAATGTCAAAGGACATCTACTTCCTTCGGTCCAGATTTTGTGACATTCCAGCTTGAAAATGAGCCTCAAATTTTCAAGGCGGCTATGTCATCTCCTGATTCAGCATTTTGGAAAGAGGCAGTCAATAGTGAGATTCAATCAATCTTAGATAACCACACATGGGAAGTGGTTGATCTTCCTCCTGGAAACAAGCCTTTAGGTTCTAAATGGATTTTTAAAAGGAAAATGAAAGTTGATGGCACTATTGACAAATATAAGGCAAGGCTTGTGGTCAAATGTTATAGACAAAAGGAAGGTCTTGATTATTTTGACACATACTCGCCTGTAACAAGAATAACGTCCATTCGGGTGTTAGTGGCTCTGGTAGTCGTGTGTGGTCTTGAAATTCACCCAATGGATATTAAAACAACTTTCTTAAATGGTGATTTGGAGGAAGAAATTTACATGGAATAACCCGAGGGTTTTATGGTTCCTGGTAAAGAAAAGAAAGTGTGCAAACTTGTAAAGTCGCTTTATAGACTTAAACAAGCACCCAAACAATGGCATGCTATATTTGACCAAACCATGTTGGCAAATGGTTTTAAAATCAATGAGTGTGATAAATGTGTTTACATTAAAAACACTCCAGGCCACGAAGACATTGTTTGTTTGTATGCTGATGACGTGCTGATAATGAGCAAAGATATGGCAGATATAAATGCTACAAAGCGCATGCTGGCTAGCAAATTTGACATGAAAGACTTCGGAGTTGCTGATGTAATCTTAGGAATCAGAATTCATAGAACTCCACAAGGTTTAGCATTATCACAGTCTCACTACATATAGAAAATACTTGACAAGTTCAAGTACTTGGATTTCAAGATTGCCAGAACTCCAGTTGATGTGAGTTACGCACTTCAAAAGAATGAAGGTGAAAGTAAATCACAAGGGGACTATGCGAGAGTGTTGGGAAGTCTGATGTATATCATGAATTGCACACGACCAGATATAGCATGTGCTATTAGCAAACTGAGTCGGTTTACAAGTAATCCCAATCACACACATTGGATGGCAATGAAACGAGTTTTGGGTTATCTGAAACATACTCAAGACTATGCTTTGCATTATAATAAATATCCCGAAGTGATTGAGGGATATAGTGATGCAAATTAGATCACTGGATCGTCTGAAGTTAAATCCACAAGTGGATATGTTTTCACAATTAGGAGTGGAGCAGTGTCTTGAAAATTATCCAAACAGACTTGCATCGCCCGTTCCACTATGGAATCTAAATTCATAGCTTTAGACAAGGCCGGTGAAGAAGCCGAATGGCTCCGGAATTTCCTATAAGATATTCCATTCTGGCCCAAACCTTTGGCTCCTATATGTATACATTGTGACAGTCAAGCAGCAATAGGTAGGGCAGGGAGCGTAATGTATAACGAAAAATCTCGTCACATACGACGGAGACACAATAGCGTTAGACAACCCCTCTCTAGTGGCATTATCACGATTGACTATGTAAAGTCAAGAGATAACGTAGCGGATCCGCTTACAAAAGGCTTATCTAGAGAGGAGTTAGTAGATCATCGATGGGAATGGGGTTAAGGCCGAGGACAAATCATCATGGCGATAACTCTACCTAGCAGATTGGAGATCCCAAGAGCTAGGTTCAAAGAGATCAAACAAAGTTATGACTGACGATTCAATATTGTCAAATAACTCAACCCATTCTCGGATGAAGACAATGTTCAGAAATAAGGACAAAATTTTATGGCTTGTTAATGAGTTAATAAAGCATTAAGGTTTTTTTAATGATTATCTAAATCTGACAGTGAATGACCAGATAATGTGGCTATAGGACCACATGTTTAGAAATCACCTATGTGAGTGTTAAGTGTAAGCCGCTTTAAAGGGGAATGACAGTGAAGGCCCATTCTCTATGCACTCATGAAACCAGGCGGTGTTCATGGCTGAAACGAACACAACCGTGAGAACCATAAACGGTTGAGGGTTGATTGTGTGACTTATATTGTCTAGGTATACAACAAAGTTCGACGGTTCAAAGATTTCAAATCTACCGATTGATCGAGTATATCCGATATAAGTTCACTACGAAAAGTTCAAAGGGAAACCTACTTATCCAGATGCAGTCAATCTTCGCTTGTATATTACACTCGTCTGCGCATTCTTTTATATTATGGCCATTCCCCATTCATGTGGGGGGTTGTTGGGTTTTTATATTGGTGAATGGAAAATGATGGGATGAAAAGTGAAGGGAATGTAAAAGGTCCATTTTGCTTTGGGTAAAGCATTTGTCCTACATAGGAAAAAGAGAGGAAAAGAGAGGTTTATATATATATATATATTACATTACACCTTCTCTAGTTGCTAAAAGGGTTGGAGGGGCAAGGACCCCTCGCGCCGTCGCTCGCTCGCTCGCTCGGCTTCGGAAAAGATCGATTATCTTTTTGGACAAACTTTTTCTTAATTAATTATTTAATAAATAGAAAACAATCCAACGCGGATCGGACCCTGACCCGCGCGCGACCCACGACTTGTGACCGACCCGGGTCGTTTTTACTCTTCTCGGATTTTTTCGAATTTCCCTCCAAAAACTTGGTGACTGATCTGAATGGTTGCAAACATTCAGAATCAGTACCTCCAACAGCTATAAATTCCAGATTTTTTCCAGAATTCATTACGAATTTCTGCAATCTAACTTTCTCTAAAAAAAACTCTCTTATTTATTCTGTGTGATACGCTACCGTTGAGTGATTCGCCACTACTAGAATTTGGAGTACTTTTATTCTGGTAAGGTAATCGTTCTATCTTGGGAGGGGATATTCCATCAACCTCGAGTACTGTGAGGGGAATAATTTCCTTAAGGACACGCTTTGAACTAAGTGGGCTTGATTATGTTCTGGAAATATTTCTACACTGTTTCTGTTCATTCTTCAGTTTCTGTAGTTTACTAATTTTAAGTTTTTTTTTAACAGTGTAATCTATTTTATTTTTTACTAAATGTTTGACAGATTGTGTTTAAACGTTATTTAAACTTATACAGATTATTATGGCTAACAGTTATAATACTAGTAAATACTTTCCATAAATAATACTAGTAGTATTATTTCATATTCACCAACTTAGAATTCAAAAAATCAATATAAAGAGCAATGCCAAACAATTTTTTTCCACGGCTCTATAAATATAAGCGTAAATGGAAGGCTTGTGTTATAGCTTGCTGTGCTCTTAAAGTCCTTAACACACATTTTCCCATATCTTTCTCTTTCTATATTTCTCATTTTGTTGCTCTCAATTGACTTGCCAAAAGCAGTTGTCATTAATTCCACACACTTTGGAAAAGTCTCTCTCTCCCCTTTCTCCACTTTTTCTTTGTCATCTTCTTTGTATCTTCATACAGAAAAAAATAAAAAATAAATAAACTTGCTCTTTCCTTACCAACTTTCTCGTCTGAAATTTTGCAGAGAAAAATATTGTGTTTTAACGTGCAGATTTTCTGCCTTTTCAACTTTCTCCAAAATCTCCAGCATTCAGGTTTCTCTCTCTCTCTCTGGGTGTAAGTTTACAGAAAGATAAGAATGAACCTCATTATTAGGGTATTTTTTCCTGAGAAAAACCATGATTTTGGTTTTAGAAGATTTATGCAACTTGGAGGAAATAAGAGGGCAAGTTTTCTTTGTGTGGGGTGGGGGTGGGGTGGGGTACAGAGGCGGTTTCAGAATTTGAAGGTGCGCTCCACCAACCAGTGCTCTCATAGCACTTTTAATTTTAAGAGTTCCAAGCAAAATATATAATCGTTTTCAACATATATAATCTTTTATATTCAGAATTTTTATAGAAGTTAACAGGGTTCGGTGACTCCTCTTCTCCGGACATAAGTTCGCCTCTAAGGAGATGTTAAAATGTACTTGCACTTGGTTGTGTTTAGATGGAACCAAGAATGTAAACATATCATAATATTTTTGTGATCGTAAAACTTCTGAAATTTATGATGTTAAACAATTCATTGCATTTGTGCAATTCTAAAAATTTCAAAATTTTAAGTTAAATTATTTTTAAATTAAAAAAGTTATCATTCTTTTTAAAACAGACTAAATATGAATGTTTAGCATATATCTAAAATAGAGGGTTTTTAACTATTAATGTTAGATTGTTTAGTTTGAAATAAATATTGGATGTGGATAAGCATTTAGCTTGGGGATGTGAGACCATGTTTTGAGTGGTTTTTACTTAGAAGACCATGTCTGGAATTAATGCTGCTTTTTAGGAAAATGCAAAAGATATGTTTTTTTGATAAAACAAAAAAAAGTTGTAATCTAATTGGTGTTGTACATGATTTTGATGCGCAGAGATATTGAATAATGATATAGATTTTGCTGTTTCTAAACTCTGGTTGATCTGGGGTTGTACTCTTCAATCTCGACAATGGCTTCAACTTCACCAATGAAATGTCCACCACCAATGAAAGCAACCTCAAATGGAGTATTCCAAGGGGACAATCCATTGGACTATGCACTTCCTCTTGCCATTGTACAAATATGCTTGGTGCTTGTACTCACTCGAGTCCTCGCCTATCTTCTTCGCCCTTTAAGACAACCCCGCGTCATTGCTGAGATAGTTGTAAGTCTGAATTTTTACACTATCAGTATATAAGTAACATGTGTTAGTTTTCAAGTTGCTAATCTCACGGTTTTTATGAGCGGTTTAAAACAATCAGTGCGTAGAAGTATATATATAGTTTGAGTCAAAAGCAGTGGATGCGTCCACACATTGCGTGCCATATGCATCCATTAGCACTAGTCAAGACTTGTTTAAGCAAGAATAGCTAGTAGGGAAAGCCAGAGAGAACATGTTCAAACATGTTTCATGCTTAATTACATGCTTATTCCTGTGATGAAAGTTTTAGCTTTATCAATCCTATTATTTATTAAGGTTAACTCAAGCACCTGGTCCCTATTACTATTCTATGAATTGCTAATAATGGCAATGTTACTGGACAGCTAGTTATTCTAGTGTTGAGCATAAGGCACCTATATTTGGAAATGTTCTATTATACATTAGACTTTGTGTGAGACCATATATCCAGGTTGTAACTAAGTGCATCAAATTCATGAGGAATTTAGGAATAATTAGTATAGGAATGATTTTTACACAGACATATTATCTTATAGAAATGAGAAAAGGCAGTACAGTGCACAAAGTAACCCGCATTCACGCAGGGTCCGGGAAGGGTCGCAACCCGAGGGGTATGATGAAGACAGTATACCCAATCCAAGCATTAGTGGCTGCTTCTACGGCTCGAACGTGTGACCTATATCCTAAGGGGTGTGATGAAGGCGGCCTACCCTAATCATTAGTGGTTGCTTTCACGACTCGAACGTGTGACCTATATCCCAATGGGTGTGATGAAGGCATCCTACCCTAATTATTAGTGGCTACTTCCACGGCTCGAACTCGTGAGAACAACTTTTCTGTTGCTCCATGGCTTCCCTTCATCTTATAGAAATGAGAGGCTTCAAATTGTTGTCTGACTCTAGTATGATCTAAGATTGGAAAAAAGGAGTCAAGTACAGAAGAAAGCAATCCTAGTTAAAGAACTTTTCAGTGAACTTATTAAGAGATGAATATAACTATTTTGAGTTGCATGATATTGATAAATCTTACTCTAGTCATCAACTCTGGAAGATTACTTGCTAATGCAGAAAATAGGTGATAATCGATCTATGTTATTGCAGGGAGGAGTTCTACTTGGTCCGTCTGCTCTTGGCCGGAACGAGAAGTATTTGCATGCAATTTTTCCATCAAGGAGTCTCACAGTGTTAGATACCTTAGCCAACTTTGGCCTCCTCTTCTTTCTTTTCCTAGTTGGGCTCGAGTTAGATCCAAGGTCTCTTCGTCGAACTGGAAAGAAAGCTCTTAGTATTGCACTAGCTGGAATCAGTGTCCCTTTTGCATTAGGAATAGGGACATCCTTTGTTCTCAGAGGAACTATTGCTAAAGGAGTTAGTCAAGGACCTTTTCTAGTATTCATGGGAGTAGCACTTTCTATTACAGCCTTCCCCGTCTTGGCTCGTATCCTAGCTGAACTCAAGCTTTTAACGACAGATGTTGGTCGAATGGCAATGTCTGCTGCAGCAGTTAACGACGTGGCTGCTTGGATTCTACTTGCTCTTGCTATTGCCCTTTCAGGTACCGGTCATTCGCCCCTTGTTTCACTATGGGTACTTCTGTGTGGGACTGGTTTTGTCCTACTTTGCATATTCATCGGTCCTCCTATATTCAAATGGATGGCTAAACGTTGCTCTCAGGGCGAGCCAGTGAATGAGTTATATATCTGCGCTACATTAGCAGCTGTTTTAGCTGCAGGATTTGTTACTGATACTATTGGTATTCATGCCCTATTTGGAGCGTTTGTGCTCGGAGTTCTTGTACCAAAGGAAGGGCCATTTTCTGGTGCTCTAGTGGAAAAAGTCGAGGATCTTGTGTCTGGTCTATTTCTTCCACTTTACTTCGTCTCCAGTGGATTAAAGACAAATGTAGCTACTATTCAAGGCGTACAATCGTGGGGTCTTCTTGTTCTAGTCATATTTACAGCATGTTTTGGGAAAATTGTCGGTACTATTGTGGTCTCACTAATGTGTAAGATGCCGGTTCAGGAGGCTGTTACGCTTGGTTTCTTGATGAATACTAAAGGTTTAGTGGAGCTCATTGTCCTTAACATTGGAAAAGATAGAGGGGTATGTCTTAATTTGATCGCCTACACTTTTGTCTATCTTGAGTCGAGGGTCCATCGGAAACAACCTCTCTATCTTTATAGGGTAGGGGTAAGGTATGTGTACCCATTACCCCCCCCCCTCCCCCCCAGACCCTACTTATGGGATTACACTAGGTTTGTTGTTGTTGTGATTGTTGCTGAAACACTTTTGTCGATTTTGAATTTAGTTACTGTAAGTTTTACATTGTTTTTGAATGATCAATTTTGCAGGTATTGAATGATCAAACATTTGCAATCATGGTTTTGATGGCGCTCTTCACAACATTCATCACAACACCTATAGTGGTATCGGTATATAAGCCAGCTAAATTAGCTATTACCGAATACAAGAACAGAACGATTGAGAGGAAAGACACGAGCAAACAACTCCGAATCTTGACCTGTTTCCACTGTACAAAGAACATTCCCACAATGATCAATCTCATTGAGGCTTCTCGTGGTACTGAGAAGAAAGGACTCCGCGTCTATGCAATGCATCTTATGGAGCTTTCCGAAAGATCTTCAGCTATTCTAATGGTGCACAAGGCTAGAAAAAATGGACTTCCCTTTTGGAAAAAGGGAGAAGTTTCAGATTCTAATCAAATTGTTGTTGCTTTTGAGACTTTTGAGCAACTCAGTAAGGTCTCTATCCGGCCTACAACAGCAATCTCTCCTATGAATAGCATGCACGAGGACATCATCGCTAGTGCAGAGAGAAAAAGGGTCGCCATGATAATTCTCCCGTTCCATAAACATCAACGAATCGATGGACATTTGGAAACAACAAGAGCTGATCTTAGGCATGTAAATCGGAGAGTACTTCAGCACGCGCCTTGTTCAGTTGGTATATTAGTAGACCGAGGACTAGGTGGTGCATCTCATGTATCCGCTAGCAATGTTGACTTTAAAGTAACCGTCTTGTTCTTTGGAGGCTATGATGATCGCGAAGCTCTTGCTTATGGTACGCGTATAGCAGAGCACCCTGGCATTAACTTAGCCGTGGTTCGTTTTGTACTAGACCCTGAGGTTGCTGTAAAAAGTGTTAAGTTAGATATGGACCAAAATTATAGTCCTGTGGCTCAGTCAAAAGATGAAGAGTTACTTACCGACTTAAAACACAAAATTTCCAAGAATGGTTCAGTCAAATATGAAGAGAAGACAGTAAAGGATGTTGCAGGGACTATAGAATCGATTCGTTCATATAGTCGATGCAATCTGTTTCTTGTTGGAAGAATGTCTGAGGGTCAAGTAGTAGCAGCATTGGATAAAAAGAGTGATTGTCCAGAATTAGGGCCATTAGGTAACTTGTTAACTTGTCCAGAATTTTCAACTACAGCATCAGTATTGGTGGTGCAACAATATCGAAGCAAGTTATCTCAAGATTCAATCAATTCATTGAAGGATGGAGAGTTAACAGAAGGCGATAACGATTCTAACTAAAAATACTAGATAGGTTTAAGTCGTGTGGATAGTAAGTGAGAACACTGTCGATCCTCCTGGCAGGTGGGAGGTTCAGTGCACCAAGCATTCTGCGTTCTCACACGATCCGGGAAGGACGGCACCCTAAGGGGTGTAATGTAGGAAAAAGAAGTACTCAGAAGTTTGTACAGTAATAGATAACTAAGGGATTTATCAGATGTGTTCATTTCCCTTGTTTTACCTTCTGCCTTTTTATGTTGTTAATTAAAGCTGCAAAATTTATTAGCTTCTTTGAAGGAGTATATTACACGGGCTCTCCAAAAATATCAAAGGATGTGTGTTGGATTCTCGAAACATAGTATATTTTTGAAGGATCCAACAAAAGCACGACAATAATTTTTGAAGAGTATGCGCAACGTAGACTAATAATAGAGCCTTTGTTGGCATGATACAATTCATCCAAGAATAAATTGATCAAATATATTCCTCTTATAACCAACTACTATGGTATCAACCGATTAAATAAATATTCTTTTTTTTAATCAGATTGTTACTTGTTAAGATTGGCTTAGTCGGAACGGGCCAGGCAATTGCCTTTTTTCCACAAGAGATTTAGGCTAAATATCCTCACCCATTCTTACTAAGAAATTGAAATAAGCATAAAAAAAAAAGGGGTGGAAAATGAGGAAGAAAGAGATGTAGAAATAAAAACAGCTTCCGAAATGGAGGGGACTAAACAGGAACAAGAGAGATCCACCGAAGAAGATCCTTATCCTTCTCCTTCCCTTTTTTCAGAAGAAAGGTGGGATCCGGCCAAAATAAATGAAACAGAAGAAATCCGAGTGAATGGAAAGGACAAAATAAAGGATAAATTATACTCTCACCTTACAGAGACAGGCTATAACAATATTAATACTAGTAATAGTGCCGACAACCCGCTTTCTATCCCCCGATCACTCAGTGGAAGAAGAGGAATCAAGTCATGCAGTCGGAAATCCAATCTTGCTCCCGCAGTCAGTCCTTGGGGTTGATCTCCAGGTTCTGATTCTGCCTCATCTGATAATAGAAGTACCTCTCTAAGGACTCCATCTCAACATCAATTCGTATTTGATGGCTATTTTTGACGAAATTTTTTTATGAATACACAAATACTAAATTATCATGTAGTTTGAAAATTCACATAAAATAAAAAAAACTTTTTTTCTTCTTCTTTTCCCCTATTAGATTCACTCTTATTTCTAGTTTTAGAGGATAAAATTTTAGATTTTATCTTATCTCTCAGCCTTAAAATTAATAGAATAGTTTTCTATGTTGAACTTCTATAGCAAACAGAAGATTCTTACTGTTGGCTCTACAATGGCAAGAATAGAGGGAAGAGTTTGTTCTTTAAGAAATAACTAAGGTACTGTTTGGCCGTAAAAAGAGATTTCTTTTTTGCGAATTTTTTTTCAAAATCAGTGTTTGGCCATGCAATTTTCGATTTTCACTTGAAGATGAATTTCAGAATATTTAGAAAATTTGAAAAACTCCAACAACTTATTTTTCAAAATTTTCACTTCAGATCACTCATAAAAATTCAGAAACTACCTCAAATTATATTCATGTTCAAACACAACTCTAATTTTCAAATACAATTCTCACTTAAAAAAAATTCATTTTTTTCCGAAATTTTACAATTCTTATGTCCAAACCCCCACTAAAAAGGAACGTCTGCTATACTAAGCTCCTGTTATGTACGGATCAGAAAAGAGTCGGACCAGATTGGATATTATGTGCACAGTTTTACCTTTACATTTCTACTAGAAGTTGTCCGCAGTTTAAACTCGTGACCTCCGGATCATGCAACATCAAGTATTGACTGTGATTATAAATTACATTTATCCAACAGCGATATAAAAATCATATTTGTTGAATGCGATTTATGATTGTTAATAGTCCACCTCAGGGGCGGATGCACTTTTAGTGAAGCAGTGTCACGCAACACTGCTTCGTCTAAATTTTTTATCAAATATATATATATATTAATATTGTAAGAAACCGAATAAGCAGAAAGAATGACACCACTTGACATAAATTGATTCTTAGCACATTGGCATATGCTTTATTTTGAAAGAGAATATTTCTTGTCTAAAAGTATGATAATTGAAGTTATTATTTTTGTATTTTTATAAATTTTGATACCCCTTATAAAAATTTCTGAATACCGATTTTCTTGTGCTAGAACTTTAGCTCGAAAATACAAAAGTACTGTACACACTTTTTTGAAAAGATCGGGCTCGAAATTATTAGAAGAATTCTTAACGTCGGAAGAACGCCGCCGGTCCACCTACCATACTAGGATAGAAGTCAGCAAATGTGATGTATGAGCTTACCTAAGACTCAAATAAGGCAGAATCAGTTTGCCGCGTGAGATGCTGTGTTGTTCTCTTCTCATTGGTGTTTATAATTAAGTTAATCCTTATCTTAATTACACTGTATTAACAGATAATAATTTATATTTATAAGTCATATTCTTTACTTGTGGCCCTCCACATACTAATAAAAGATAGAAAGGAGGTCACTTTCATTGTACGCGACAAACAGTAATGCCGAGGCGTAGGCTGTACTAAGTAAAATAATTTCTGTATAAAAATTTAATCTGTTTAATATAATGTTTGGTTGCTCGATTCAATTTATGCATACCTAATACACGGATTACTTATACCTCATAGGAAGGCTTAGCTAATACTAAAGAAATCAAGAGATTACTAATCCCTGCATTAACTATACCTAGATAAGATCCTAAAATTACTAAATCGCCCCTCGAACTATTTTCTGAAATATCTTTATATATAGAAAGAAGAATATTCAAGGGTATAATTGTAAAGAAGATTTTGTACAGTTTTAAACAAAACACAAGCTAATTTTTAATACAATGAACCAAACACTTGATAAAAAATAATCTCAGCACTACAATTCCTACATTACTAATACTTGCATTGCTCATCCCTGCATTACTTGTGTTCGTACCAAACGACCTCTAAGTACGAGTTTGGCTGACCCAAATATTTTTGCTTAAATAATATATTTCTATTATAAAGTTTATTTAAATATATATATATAAAAAATTAATTGTAAACTAAATAATTAAAACGATCTACGAGTTTCATGAAAAATTCAAAACTCATAAGCTTCAAATTTTGATTGCAGTGCCGAGTAATGCAATCCAACAGACAATGTCTAGTAAGAAAAGAAAAGGAATAAAGTGTTTAAATAATACTAATAAACAATAATAATGAAATGTTGAGACTTGGGAGTTTAAGATTGGAAACGTGACAAGTGAGGCTTGCTCAGTTGGTAAAAACACTTCCACCCACGACCGTTAGGTCCTGAATTCGAGTCATGCTGGAGGGGAAGTGTGGAAACACTATAAATTCTCCTAATTTGGGAGGAATTTTAAAAAAAAAATTAATTAAAAAAAAATATTGGAAACGTGCTTCATAGCAAAGGAATAACTAGATGGAATATTCTTGAAAATCCATTATTCTATTCACAAAGTGTGGAAACACAAAGAAAAAAGAATAAATAAATAAAGACGCACATAAAACTTTTAATTATCATCATAGAATTGGAAAAAGCTACATAAAATTATACACAAAAATAGACTAGACAAAATCAAATATTCAAAATAAAAGACTAAGATAATATCTAGTACAATAACGTAAAATAATAATTTTATATTATTGATGTGCTTTTATGAGTTATAAAATATTATTTACCTTATTTTCTATTTCTACTAATAGTTATCTGTTCTTCATTAAGTTCTTCTTTTCCAGTAAAATGCACCTAAGACCGAAACTAAAAAAGAAATAAATTCAAAAATAATCTCGTTGATTTTGAAATAAAAAGCTATGGATTATTTATTTTGCCTAACCTATTTGATTACTGTATTTCAATCATGTATTGATTTGGATAATTTTCACGCACCTAAGAATATTGCATAAAATTACATAATATATATATATATATATATATTTTAACGTAAAATTATGTATCTAATAAAACAGTCGATATATGCATAAATTAAGCCAAACACGAAGAAAAAAAAAGTATTGGCATGGTAAAAAATGTTGTAAACGTGGCAACATCAGGGGCGGATTTACATTGATCATGCTTGGTGCTGAAGCACTCATTAACCCCGACGCAAACTCTGTATAATTATATAGAAAATACAGGGAATACTGGTATAAAGAACTAGCAAGCACCCACAAAAAGTCATCTGGGTACTTTGTTTAAGAGATGAGAATAGAGTGCACAATTATGAAGTGGTTAGGGATCAATTTTTGTACGAATCAATTTTTTTATATGGCCAAAGAGTGAGCACCCACGACCTTAAAATCCTGAATCCGCCACTGGCAACATTGGATGGTTTTAGTTAAAGGAACAAAAGAATAAAGTCTAAACTTAAGTGCGTTTTTTTCTTTTTTTTTGGTCTGAATATAAAAAAAGATAAAAGAATAAAAGCACAATATAATTTTTGGTGCGCAACGGATTTTTCTTATCCAGATTTTGACAGGCCAATTAAGTGTCACTCTTTTTTTAAAATATCTCTTATTTTCATGTTCTCCTACCTCTTTCTTGGTCTAAAAAGATGCTCATTTTTTAAATTTTCTAGATAAAAAATTAGGAAAAGAATAATTCTTTGAATATTTTCCTGGCATATTCTTTCTTCCTTTTCTTTCCAAAAATTTAATAATGTTACTTATATATCTTAAAAATTAATATTAAGAAAAAATTAAATATACGAATATATTATAAAACTAATAAAAAAAATAATATTAAATTATTTTAATTATAAGTAAAATACTTGAATAAAAGTATATTATATAGCATATAACATGAAAGGTATTATAATGTAAGAATTTATAATGTCAAGTACATAACAGACTTTTTAGGTAAAAAGTTTATAAAATTTGATCAAAATAATTATTGTCATAATTACAATATAATAAAATAATTTTTATATAACAAAAAAAAAATTAACTTTTCATTAATGAACATAAAATTGAATGATTTTTATCGTAACGGGAAACTAATAATTTTTATATAATAAATTCAAAATTTAATGACTAGTCATAAAATTTACGTATAAGACTCGCCAACCAAGAAAGGTGGCGGCTATAAAGTAGGCCCAACGGACGGTGTCGAGCCGCTGCCAACTTTATTATTGACTGAATATGATGATTTGAAGATAGAAAAGAAAAGCATTGATTGACAAAAGAGTGAGGACACGTTGTGTTTGTGGAAATGCGTGAGTGAAGTTTGACGTCAAATGACAAAGTGTCAGGTTTCTTTCTTTGCACAGCAAAAGTCCCAACTTGACCTTTCCACGCATCAAAGGGACAGTCACTAGTCAGCAGCCACGCCAACTATTTTCTTGATTGAACTATTTTTCATGCACTTATCACAAAATTTACTACACCATTTAATCATAATTAATACTCCTCATATAGTGTCAATTGACTTTAATAATTTAATATAGTTTGGTACGAATGTAGATAAACTTGTGGATTTCCACTCCCTTCTGTCCATTGTATATGTTACGCAGCGCCTTTATGATGTTTCTTAGAAGGGCAACGCAAGGCTAGGCAATCGATATCAGTACGATTGCCGTCCGCCAACTGAGGTCCCCTTCGCACGCTAGACTAGATTTTCAGTGCCATACGGGAAAATCGAATGTCGTAGGCAACGAGAGAATTGAGAGTAGCGGAAGCATTTGATGAATGATGATGATTGTATTGATGATGAAAGCTATTACAAAGCTAATGCGGTATCGAGGGGGTGAGACACCAGTACAGAGAATTGAATGCTTGCTGAAAATGTTTGAATGCTGATACCCTCCTAATAATGCTTAAAATAAATAAACCAAAATTACAAGAGTAGACCTATAAAAGCTCTAGGAGCATAATGTATGTAAATGAAGTAAATCTACTCTATATGTACAATGAAAAGGACTTGGTCTTCTGTGATGTAGAAACAAGTTCGATGGCAGCAACTCTGGCATAAGCATCAGGGTCTGCGCGAGCGTTGCTGGCGGCGCGCGCGGCACTATTCATGTTGGCCTGCGGCTGGGTGCTGGCACTTGTGCTTAGCGCACAATGGAAGGGCGCGACATTGGGTGCGCGCGCATTGATGCCACTCGCTTGCCGCTGGGCGCCGGCAAGGAGTGTTGGTGGGGCGACAGAGGCACATGCGCGCTTGTCACTTGGCGCTGCCGAGACCACGGGGCCGACCGTAGCGCTAGGCTTTGAGAGGCTTGCTATGACGCCACGGGGCGCGTCCAAGGAGTCATGGGGCGAGGCTGGAAAGCAGCCCATGATTTAATATTTTGGTTATAATTGACTTTAATAATTTAATATAGTTTGGTACGAATGTAGATAAACTTGTGGTTTTCCACTCCCATCGGTCCATTGTATGTGTGCTTTTGCCAAAAAGAAATTCTCACTCCTACTATTTCAAGAAGGTATGTATATTATTTGGTTACTTATTAGTTATTGAATTCGCCTCTTGCAAAAATACAAAGTAATATTTTGTACAATAGTTAAATGCTTATGGTCCGACCTTTTTCTGAACCCTGCGTATAGCAAGATAGTCAGTAATCGATGTAAGAAAGATTCTTCTATGATAAGTGGTGACTAAGTCATTTCACACGTTGCACTAAGAACAAGGGATTGATCCACTACTATGCGTCTACATACACTTATTTAGACCTTCTAAAACTAAAAAGAGTCGACGGGCTCTCAGCCGAATGATTGTTATTCCACTTACGGTTACAGTGCCTCTATCGAAGCAGAACACCCCGGGGTATGCGCTAGCGCCCTTGACAGGCACTCCAGAACCCGCCAACGCGTATGGATTAATTGAAAGAGCTACTTCTTCGGGCTGAGTGGGGTCGCGTCCCTTCCTTCTTCTAATAAGAGAGAGTGAAAGACACTAGGCACACTCTTATTTAAACCTTTTCAATCTCTCTTAACTTCCGACCCAGTTGGCTTTTGACTCAATCTAATAGCCTACTTATCGGGCGCCAATAAAAGAGAAAGCTTTCACGGTCTTGCCGGTATCAACAACGAGGAAGAAACAACCAAATGAAAATAGCAACTAACTATGGATCTTGGCCCATACAACTTCCTAGGCGTAGGGGAGATACACCTCTTCTTTATACAGTAATTCAACCTATTGCTCCGCATCCCCCATCAGTTTACTAAAAATATCAAAATAAAAAAGGATCGAACTACCTACTCATTATTCGGAGGTGAATCATAGAACACCAAAAGTTGTGGTATCTTATGGACCTAACATAGGTCACATACCTCACAACATAAGATTGAAAGATCTAAACCTTCTTCTTCAGAGCGGAAGGGACGTGGCCAAAACATCCGCCTGCGGTGCGGTAAGGCACCACCCTGTTGTGCCAGCAACTAACTCCGGCGTGTCAGCTTAGTGATCCTCATCACACCACTTCTGCTCACTCGTAGGGGTCGGGACTCCCACAAAAGGGGAGGGAGTCGACTGAACATCTCAGCCATTGGCGGGAATTCCGCCTGCATCCAATCCCCAATGCATCGGATTGTTCTTTACTCATTTAGAGATAAGATAACAATAATTTAACCAAGAACCTCGATAATATTATTTTTTTTTTTTTAAATGTCGTGATATTATAGTTACGATATTACTGTAACTACAAGAGTATATTATCAAAGGTAAAATAAAGAACTTAAAGTTTATAAAATTTTTAATATAACAACGAGATATTATTTTGAACAAAAAAGAATATCATATAAATAAAACCCAAGGAATAATTTTCTTAATAATTTATCAAAATTTTAAATGATAGGATTAGAAAGAGTAATCAATAGATCATTGTTTGGATCCCAATGACTAGGTACTTATAAATACATTATGTTTTTTAATCATACGATATTCAGTGGATGATCTATATCAGTCGACTAATTCGAATTCGCATCGATTAAAGTTTATTTAAGAAAAAATCTCTCCATTTTCAAGGCTCAATTATAAATACTTAATTAAAAATAAAGGGTAAGTAAAAAATAAAATAAAAGTGGAGCAAGTTACACATATATATATATATACCTACTGTCCTCATAGTGTGCTCATTTTCTTGTCTCTCCCTCATTAGCTGCCCTGTGCTCAGCAATCCCAAGAAGCCTTACTTCCTTCTCTCTCTTAATTTCACTGTACATATATACTTTCTTCGGTTTTAACATAATTCCCACCTGTAAAAACTTCTCAAAAAGAAAAAAAGGAAGAAAATCCCCTCCTGAAAAAGGTACTTTTCTTGAATCTATAATCTCAATTTCAAGCTTTGTTCTGTTGATTTGTATTCTCTTAATTGATTGGTTTACTTGTTCAATATCTTTTTCATTTGAGCCATGCCAGTTAGTCTACTTAGCTACAATTTCAAGTTTTTTTTTTTGGTTCAAGAATGAAAAAGGTGGGATTTTTAGCTGAAATATGTAATCTTGAACTTTAAGAATACAGTAAGAAGCTCGTATAATTTTAGCAATTTCCATTGTTTTGCTGTTTTTACTTTGATTTTGACAGTTTTTAGAAGTTGGGTCTTCCAATATTTATCCTCATATTGCAAAAAATTTTAAATTTTCATGATTTGTTCCCTTTTGGAAATATTTGCAACATTTTGTCCCAGATTTTGAATGTTCTTTTGTTGTTTCTCTTGATTGGTTTACTTATTCAATCAGTAACTTTTTATTGATACATTCCAATTGATCTACTTAGCTTCATTTTCAAGTTTTTTTGTTCAAGAATGAAAAAGGTGGGATTTTTAGCGGAAATCCGTAATCTTGAACTTTGAGAATATGGTTACTAGCTACTGTTATATACTTGAGCAATTTTTCAATGTTTTGCTGTTTTAAGTTTTGACCTTTTTCAGAAGTTGTGCCTTCAAATATTTATCCGTGTATGCAAATTTTTAATTTTCAAGTTTTGTTCATTCTTTTTAAGAATTTGCAACTTTTTGTCCCCGGTACGATATATTGCTTTATTTATTCAGTACTTTCTTCGTTGAGTTAAAGGGAGCTTTGGCGTAACTGATAAAGTTGCTGCCATGTGACCAGGAAGTTACGAGGTCGAGCCGTGAAAACAACCTCTTTCAGAAATACAGGGTAAAGCTGCATACAATAGACCTTTGTGGTCCGGCCCTTTCCCGAACACCATGCATAGCGGGAACTTAGTGCACCGGGCTGCCATTTTTTTCTTCATTGACTCCTGTACCTCAAACCTGCAATCTTGAACTCTGATTAGAAGCTAGTTTGTTTAACAATTACTCCTTGATTTGCTATTTCAACTTGGATTTGAACATTTTCTTGGACATGTGTCTTCAAATCTTTCTCCTTTAGCTAGATTTGAACATCTGTAATTAGTTTGTTATTCTATTTTTTATGCTTATGTTGCAATATTTTCTTCTGATATATCGCTATAGTTTTTGACTGGAAACAACCTCTCTCGCTCTCAGGGTAAGGGTAAGGCATGCGCACATACTACCCTCAATGGGAAATCATGAATTTGTTGTTGTTGTTGTTGATATATTGTTAAAGTTATACTTATCAAGAAAAAAAAAAAAAAAACTGTTTAGTTGTATCTTGGTTATGTCTGGTTTAGATTATATTGTTTGTATTTGGGGTATTTAGAGCATCTCAAATGCTGCTGCATTTCTCCAAAATGCAGTCAGTTTTTGCCAAAATATGGCTCCAATTATCCCCCATTTTTGGCTGCAAATTGGGGGATGAATAGTGTTACTCCAAATTTGGAGTGACACTATTTATCTCCTCCATTACTATTCATCCTTACTTTATTATTATTTTTATTATTTAACTTTTTTAATTTATCTCTTTATATATACCTAATTATGTTTATGTAATATCTTTATAATATTAATTTTACATCTTGACTTTGGCGTATAATTTTGATAAATTAATTTTTGTGCATTTATTATTTTTATGTAAAATTGTAAGTTAGTTTTATTATAAGTTATAATTGTACATAAAAAATCATTTCAAAAAATGAATGGTGCATATATAAAATATTAAATGTTGCTAAAATTGAAAGGTGCGAATATAAAATATTAGATGTTGCTAAAATTGAAAAGTGAAAATTGAAAATACATTAAATGAAAATACATTAAAATTGAAAATACATTAAATTAAAATACATAAAAATTAAAACTGCGGTAAATAGCATAATAACTTAGGACAGACCTATGTCGTTTCAAGATACACCAGAATCATTATAGTATTGAGTAAATGGGGCCGAAAATAGTTGTGGTTGTGACTGTGAAAATTGTTGACTTCTTTTATACATTAATAGTTGTTGTTCTTGTTGCAAATATTCACGACTAGTCGGATCGAAAATAGAATCCACATCGCATTAAATTTTTATTTTCTTCTTTCAATTCTTTTAGTCTTAGTTTTTCTTTTTGAATAGTCAAAACTTCTTTTTTTGTCTCAGTTGCATTATTCATCGCCTCAACAATCCAATTATTTTCTGATTGGACAATTTGATGAATATGTCAAAAAGAAAAAAAATAGAATTTCTTTAATAGAAATAAGAAAATAAAATTTAAATAAAAGATAATAATATAATATTAAACAGAGAGAAGAATATAAAATAGAATTCGCTTTTTTGGAGTAAAAAATGGAGTAATGGTTGGAGTAACTTTACTCCATTTTGGAGGAGAAAATGGAGGAAGGGTTGGAGATGGCCTTAAAATCCTTTTCATTTTCCTCATTTGTCTCCTGTTGATGCAGTCTTGAAGCTGGATAGCGTGGAGGAACCAAAAAAGTAAACTGAATCTCGAGTGCTCTGCTTGGATTTCAAATAGTTCGGCTGAAATTTTGTATTTAAACAAGCAAGTAGGAAAGTGTATGTTAAGCAATATGATTCATTAGTAAGGTTGACCATGACTTAAGGTTTATCAGAGATCCCCATTTGCGTAAGTAGACAAATTCATGTTTCTTCCTCTTGTCCTGCTTTGCTAAGTTTGCCTTAGTCGATATCCTTGTAGTCTTCTGTTATATCCAACAGCAAAATTATCAAGCTTTAAAATGATTTAAATTTTTAATGCTAATGAATCTGTTCCTTGTGGTTTTATGGCAAAATCAAAGTGGTTTTTTAGCTTGGGTCAATATTTAGTGTGATTGGTAGTTTTTTTTACTTGCGTGGCGCATTGATTCAGTAACAGAATGATCTTCCTCTTTCTGGTTTGCGTCTGCTAAATCCTTTCCCTTTCATATTGTGTCGACCTTGTGTCTTATATACGGTGGGTGTGTGATCTTAGATCTGCTCAGTAATGTAATTCAATGTGTTGTGCAGGATGATTATTTGTCATGACTTGACGCTGGAGGGTCTGACGTTGCACAAAGTTTTACTCCTTAGGTGCTGATTACAAGAACTTGGAGTAAAGTTTGATATCTAATAATGGATAGAAAGGATACGTCAGGATTCGTAAGCGGGGGTGGGATGTGCTCTTTTTGACACATCTAACCCTAGTTTAGCACTAACTAATTCTTTAGCCTGGAAGTTTAGCCTCTTAACTAATTCTTAGCGGGGGAGTCAAGCCAACTGTTCTTTTGCAATTGAGATTTGGTTCATAGTAGTGTTGCATCCTAGTGATGGATCCCAGATTGCACTATTTAGGGTTCGCTGCAAACCCGTCGTTACATGCATCCAAGAATCTGGGCAATTCCATCCCAATTGGTGGAGCTGCATCTGAAGGTGGTGATTGTGCTGATACCACACTGCGACTTGATTCTGTTGGGTCCTTAATACCTTCATTCCCTGCCCCAAAGGAAATCAAATGCAATTGCAGCTCAACTCGTGGATCTATTGATCAGCAAATTGATTCATCTTTATGTCTAAGCTTAGGCCATTCATCAACTTCCATGGAAAGTATGTGGAGTTCAGGCATTCTATGCACCTCAATATCTCCAGCGAAAGAAACTCACGAGTCCTCGATGGACCTGGAAGTGGACTTCGTTCTTTATCTTGCCAATGAGACGACACCAAGGCCGAAAAGTTCAGCTATCTCCATTCCAAAAGTACTTGACGTAGGGACTGCAATTGATCTGGAACTGAGTCTTTCCAATAGTTCTGCTGAATCTGATGTTACGACTGTGCCACACAGTTTTGCTGGAGCTTTTCATACTGAGGAAGTATCAACAGGTTCTAATCAAAATACGGGTAGCTTTTTTCATCCATTACATGCGCCACACAACAAAGAGTCTAATTACTTCTCGAAACAGGCGATAAAAGAAGTTGAGCCATCTCCAGTCTCTCCTGATCCCTCCTCAAGTGTAATAACACGTCCAAAAAGCTCAGTAACCTGTACTTCCAGGTCAACAAAGCAGCAGCGCAACAGTGGTATCAAACAGTGTCAGTTCAAGGGATGTGTTAAAGGAGCAAGAGATGCTTCTGGCCTTTGCATTGCCCATGGTGGAGGCTGTAGGTGTCAGAAACCGGGTTGCCATAAGGGAGCCGAGGGTCGAACCGCATTCTGCAAGGCCCATGGCGGTGGTAGGCGGTGTGAATTCCTAGGGTGTACCAAAAGTGCAGAAGGACGCACTGATTTCTGCATCACGCATGGGGGTGGACGCCGTTGCCGTCATGAAGGCTGCACCCGCGCTGCCAGAGGGAAGTCTGGATTATGCATTAGACATGGTGGGGGCAAGAGATGCCAGATGGAGAACTGCACGAAAAGTGCAGAAGGACTCTCTGGCCTTTGCATTTCACATGGAGGTGGCAGGCGGTGTCAGTACCCCCAGTGCACTAAAGGGGCGCAAGGAAGCACCTTGTTTTGTAAGGCCCACGGTGGTGGGAAACGTTGCACGTTTGAAGGGTGCAATAAGGGCGCAGAGGGTAGCACACCTTTCTGTAAAGGTCATGGGGGAGGGAAAAGATGTACATACCAAGGAGGTGGTGTTTGCCCAAAGAGTGTGCACGGAGGGACTCTCTTCTGTGTGGCACATGGCGGTGGTAAGAGATGTGCTATGCCAGAATGCTCCAGGAGTGCTAGGGGCCGGACAGATTTCTGTGTGCGCCATGGTGGTGGTAAAAGATGCAAATTCAACAGCTGTGGAAAAAGCGCTCAGGGAAGCACCGATTTCTGCAAGGCTCACGGTGGTGGAAAGAGATGTTCCTGGGGTCAACCTGGTTCTGAATTCGGCGAAAATGAGAGTCCTTTTAACTCATTATCCAGAGCGAAATCTGGACTTTGTGAATCTCATGGTGCCCTGGTGCAAGACAAACGTATTCATGGTGGTGCCACTCTAGGGGCTGTGGTCTTGGATTCAACACCCAAAAATCCCGGTAAGATGAAGGAGATTGTCAATGTAGAGGATATGCATATTGATATCATGAAGATGGGAAGTAACATTCTGACATCTACAGGTTGGAAATATTCCGGGTTTAAGGAAAGGAATATGCCAGTTGGTGGAAGCTCATCATCAGTTTCTGAGGGAAGAGTGCACGGAGGAAGTTTGATGGCAATGCTGGCCAGTGGCTCTACCCACACCTTAAACAGCAGCAGGAGCACAGTGGCTACATCCGAGCCAGGGAAACCTTTTTGTAACGCCTAAAAACTACACGCGAGACACAATCGTTGTAAGCCTTGAGAATTCCGGATATTTGCGTCAATTTTTGCTATCAACCTTATTCTCTATTATGGTGATTGAGAAGCTGTTATCTTTCATTTGTAAAGTCGGATTTCGACTTGAACCTACTTCTGTTATAGTACAACAACAAACAAAAACATATGTAGTATATTCCTACAAGTGGGGTACGCAGACTGGCCTTACCCTTACCTTGTGCAAGTAGAGATGCGTTATAGTATATAGTGGTAATAAGGGGAGATACTAGGCTGAAAGTTAGTTTAAGAGTTTGGTGCCAGTATTGGCTTAATGTACATTTGTACATAGTTGTTTTCTTGTAGCTTTGGACTTGTAAATTATTTGAGGTAACATGAGAACTTATTATAATTGTATTTCTATAGCATCCCCCCCCACCAAACCCCCCAACCCTCACCCCCCGATTTTAAGTTATCAAACTTTGCCATTACTCAGTTTTCAGTGTGTCAACTGTCTTTGTCCTAAATAATTATTTACTACAACATAAGTTGTGGGGAGCTGTTCGATGACATAACCCAGTTTTGGATTGTACTATTCCTAATTGGCAAGTGGCAACTGACAAGCTAAAGAAGTCTATATCTTAAGGGATCGTTTGGTACGAATACAAGTAATGCAGGGATTAGTAATGCTGAGATTAGGAGGGATTAGTAATGCAGGGATTAGTAATGCTGAGATTAATTTTTATCAAATGTTTGGTTCATTGTATTAAAAATTAATTATGCAATGTATAATCTAAATTTGTGTTTGGTTTAAAACTATATAAAATATTCTTTACAATTATACCTTTGATTTAATAATTTTAAGTCTTATCTATGTATAGCTAATCCAAGGATTAGTAATCCCTTACTTTCCTTGGTATTAGTTAATCCCTCATATGAGGGATAACTAATCCATGTATTAGGTAGGAGTAAATTGAATTGACCAACCAAACATGGTATTGGACGGATTAAATTTTTATACGGGGATTATTTTACCTAATACGGCCTACCAAACGACCCCTTAAATTGTTTATCTACCGGATTGTCATACCTCTATTCTCCAGAGATTTTCTCTACCGGATTGTCATACCTTTATTATATTTTNATGTTGATGTTAAATTTTGTCTACTTGTTTATTGAAGTTTACCGAATTGGCATATTTTTTTTAGATTTTAATAATAAAGTATTTTCTGAATTTGCATTTTCAATTTCTATCCAACAACTCTAAATTTACTCTAAATGATTTTAAATTTAAAACAAAACTTTCTAATACCAACACAAACAATCATCAATCGCCAATTTAGTAGAATAATATTAAATTTAAGGTCCAATAATGGAATTTTGAGACTTTTACAGCAAATTATCAAAAATTGTGTCTGAACTAAAAGTTTAAACATAAATTATCAATATGCAAACAATTAATAATAATTGATCATTAACTTTTATTTTCCACCATCAAATAAGAATTTCAAGCTTTGAAAATTAAAGAACTATAGTGTTCAAGTAAAAGGGGAACATTTTGTTAAAATTATCAAAAAGGGAACATTCCGCCAAGACCACCCCATTTGGGGTCATACCGTGCTAATTTCTGAAATAAAAAACAGTCTAACACTTTTTTAAGTATTACTCTTAGTATGTACTACTAATATATTACTCTCTCCGTCTCAATTTATATCGCAATGTTTAGATTTTGAGAGTCAAACTTTTAAATTTTATTCTTAAATTAAGATATAGAATCTTTAAATTGAAATAAACTTTATATATATTTAAAAGCTACATGAAAAATACTACTAGTCATAATAGTTAACAATTCAAAATATTTAAAAGCATAAGAAAAGGTTATGGACACATTAAAAAAAATTCGTTTGACTCCTACAAAATTTGAAACGTGCACATAAACTGGGACGGACAGAGTGTAAAGAAAATATTGTCGAGATATATTTACGAAAATTATAAAGGAAAGAAAGAAGAAAAGAGTAACATAGTATATTTTGCATGAACTAGTTTTTAGCAAATTACCTATAGTGATTTGCAATGGAACTCTTTCTTGGAATAATACAATTAGGTTCTGTTAGTTACAAACTTAAAACTTTTTAATTTGTTCAAGAATTAAAAATAGTCGAAATAAAATTAGCAACTTTAAAAGTAAGTTGTGGATGCTAGAAAAAGTAAGCTATTAGTTTTTTATTGAACCCAATCAGTTTTACTTAGACACTATTTGTATTAGAAAATATATTGAATATGAATTGGCAAAATACCTAGGTAGTCCCTTAAACTTAGCACCTTTCTACCTTTTGCTGAAATTTTATTCTTGTTTCCAGCCAAAATATATCCAGATGCTAATGGAGAAGGCAAAAGTAAAGAGTGGTTTCCGTGTCAGCTTGCATTGCGAATCTTTTCAAAGAAGCAAGTTTACATATTTTCAAATTTATATATATGACTTATCTTTGAACTGTATGCCATACCAGACTTAAATTTTGGTTGAGAATATCCAACAAATAAAGAGATCATTAACTGATTACCTGTTCATCACTTTTCCTATCTGATGAATTTACCACGAATATCCAAGTCCCTTATGGGAATTGATTCTGTATCTAGTTAGTAATCTTTTGAGAGGCTATCATTTATTTTGTTCAGATCTGGAATCAGGTTGAAGTAGTTTGCGCAGTATTTTTATTGTAGTAGACTATATCTGAAACTGGATTTGAGATCTTACTTTTTCACTTTCCGTCTCAAAAGATATTACTTTTTCACGTTAAACCAACTTTCAGCCTTCCAAAAATATATCCAGAACCTTAAACTCATGACATGTTATAGTGGCTTGGGCAGTAAGATGCTAGAATTAGGAGTGTTTCGCAAGTAAAATAAAATATCAAAAGTTTCTGTAAAGTGTCACTTTTTGAGGGTACCTCCTTTGTTTC
>MCJB01050057.1:0-23297 GCA_002018475.1 Nicotiana obtusifolia
GTCTATAGATTGGCCCCTCATATAAAGAATTCAAAAAAAAAAAGAAAGCATGATGACTACTTTCTTCCACATTATCATTTAGAAGAGAAAAGAACAAAAACAATTCAAGAAAAAGGAAGCATGAGGACTACTTTCTTCCGCATTATCATTTAGAAGAGAAAAGAACAAAAAAATTATTAATATAATTAGGCTAATGGCAAACCACTAAAAACCCACTTTGACACTCTTTATGAATGATGGTGTCCACTCCACATGTTTCATGATCTTTCATAATTGTTCTTTAAATTTGAACTACAATTGTACAATACACACATTTTGTTTAAATCTTTCAGTAAATATCTCAAATAAGTTTCAGCTTACTAACTTTTAGTCAGTGGCGCGGGAATGTCAAAACGGCTTAATTCAATCTAACAACAAGTGATGACCCCTTTGGGGTCGTCACACACAAGCACCTACACAGACTCAGCCTTTCGGGAATAAGGAAGTATCCCTACACGAGTTCCTGAAATTGAAATCACCAAAATTCACAAGTTCCGATAATTCAGCAGATTCTTAAAGTTTCTTAGATGGGACACTTAAGGCAATACGTGCTCTTGGATGTTCTAGTGAGAGAGCCGTGGAGCTCGCAGCATACAAACTAGAAGATATGGCCAACACATAGTATGAAACGGTATTGCTGGAAGGCTAGCAGGAGCACCACCACTAACATGGGACGAGTTCACTAAGTTGTTCAAGAATCATTTTCTTCCAGACAGTCTGATGCAACAATATGCTAGAGACTTTTAGAGATTGGTTCAGACTCCAGATATGGATGTGTCAACATATAACACTAAGTTCTGTAAGCTGGCTATATATGCTCCTCACTTAGTGCCTACCGAAGAAGCTCGAGTTCAGAGGTTTGTTGATGGATTGGTTGGTCATCTATACACTGCAGTATCCCCACAGATGAAGACTTTATCCTACTCTAATGTAGTCGACCTTGCTAGAAAGATTGAAAATAAGGGACGTGAGGAGCATGCAGCTAGTGATTTACGTAAGAAGGCCAAAACAGGAGGGGCTTTCAGTAGTGGTTATAGTGAAAATAGAAGAGCAGGAAATCAGGGACAACAACAACAACAACAAGGTTCTCAGACAGGGACACACATGTCTTCACAGTCCACATACAGACCACATTACAGACAAGGCAATAGGGGACCATCATCTTCTGGACATCGTAAGTCTGGGCAGATATATTCCACTACTCCAGTATGCCAGACTTGTGGTAGATCACATTTGGGCAAATGTCGTGTTCTAACTGGAGAGTGCTTTCAGTGTGGCTAGTTGGGACATCACTTGAGGGATTGCCCTCAGCCTCCAAGAAATTTCAACCAGGTTTCTATTCAGTCAGCTGCACCGACTCCAGACTACTCGTAATACTTCAGGTGCTACAGGTACAGGAAATAGAGGTCGAGGTGCTGGAGACCGTGCTACTGTGAATCAAGGACAAGGCAATGCTGGTAGAGGTCAGGCGAGAGTTTTTGCATTTACTAAACGGGATGCTCAGGCCTCGAATGCAGTGGTTACAGGTATACTTTCTGTCTGTTCATTTGATGCACTTGCGTTGATTGATCCGGGATCTACTCCCTCCTATGTGTCCTCGTACTTTGCTTTGAGATTTAGTAGACAGCCCGAGCTATTGAATGATCCTTTTCTAGTTGCTACACCTATTGGAGAGTCTCTATTAGCTGAATACGTGTATCGTGCTTGTCAGATTCGGGTTGAGGGTAGAGATACACTAGCTGACCTTATTGTACTTGATATGATTGACTTTGACATGCTGATGGGAATGGACTGGTTATCATCTTGCTATGCTATAGTCGATTGTCATGCAAAGATAGTTAAGTTTGAGATACCAAAAGAACCTAGTTTTATTCTAAGAAGGAGTCAGGTTCCAGAGACTTGCAAAATTGTATCTTTTATGAAGGCTCAACGACTTCTAAAGAAAGGTTGCTTGGGTATCTTAGCTATTGTAAATGACACAAGAAAGGGAACAATTAGTATAGAAAATGTACCGGTAGTGAGAGAATTTTCTGATGTATTTCCTGAGGATTTACCAGGATTGCCTCCAGTACGAGAAATAGACTTTGATATTGATTTGCTACCTGACACACAGCCCATATCGATACCCTCATATCGAATGGCACCAGTAGAGTTGAGGGAGCTAAAACAACAGTTACAAAATTTGTTAGATAAGGATTTTATTAGACCTAGTGTATCACCATGGGGTGCACCGGTACTATTCGTAAAGAAGAAAGACGGATCCCTGAGAATATGCATTGACAACAGGCAGTTGAACAAGATAACAATACGCAATAAATATCCCTTGCCTTGTATAGATGACATGTTTGATCAGTTACAAGGAGCTGCCCACTTTTCAAAGATTGACCTCCGTTCTGGTTATCATCAACTTAGAATCAAAGATGAAGATATTTCTAAGACTATTTTCAGAACTCGATACGGGCACTATGAGTTTCTTGTGATGCCTTTCGGACTGACTAATGCTCCAGCTGCATTCATGGATTTAATGAATAGGGTGTTCAAGCCGTTTCTGGATAGGTTTGTAATAGTATTTAGTGATGACATACTGATATATTCTCGTAGCCAAAGAGAACACGAGAATAATCTCAGGACTGTGTTGCAGACATTGCGAGAGCATCGACTTTATGCTAAGTTCTCGAAGTGTGAATTCTGGCTAGACTCGGAAGCATTTTTGGGGCATGTTGTATCTAAAGATGGAATTATGGTAGATCCTAAGAAGACCGAAGCTGTGCAGAAATGGCCCAGACCTACTTCTCCTACAGAGATTCGTAGCTTTTTAGGCTTAGCAGGCTATTACAGGCGTTTTGTGCAGGATTTCTCGAAAATAGCATCGCCGCTGACCAAGCTAACACAGAAAAATGCAAAGTTTCAGTGGACGGAGGAATATGAGCAAAGCTTTCAGAAACTCAAAACGTGTCTGACAACTGCACCAATATTAGCCTTACCATCAGGTCCTGGAGGATTTACAGTATTCTGCAACGCCTCGAGGGTGGGATTAGGATGCGTTCTCATGTAAAATGGTCGTGTTATAGCTTATGCTTCGAGACAATTGAAAAAGCACGAGCAAAACTATCTTACACATGATTTGGAGATGGCTGCAGTGGTATTAGCTCTAAAAATTGGAGGCATTATCTATACGCGAAACTTGTGAGATTTATACTGATCATAAAAGTCTGAAGTATATCTTTCAGCAGAGAGATCTAAATCTTCGGCAGTGTCGTTGGATGGAACTACTCAAAGACTATGATTGTTCTATTTTGTATCATCCTGGAAAAGCCAATGTGGTGGATGATGCATTGAGTAGAAAATCTATGGGGAGTTTGGCACATATAGCCCCTGCAAAGAGACTTTTAGCCAAAGATATTCAGAGACTAGAAGATAAAAGTATCAGATTTAGTGTCGAAAATTCAGAGGCGTTGTTGGCTTGTGCTCAGGCTAAGTCTTCATTAGTTGAGCGCAAGTGTCGGAAATTCAGAGGCGTTGTTGGCTTGTGCTCAGGCTAAGTCTTCATTAGTTGAGCGCATTAAGGCCACCCAATATGAGGATGAACGATTATGTAAGTACAGAGATGAGGTCTTAGCTGGTAAAAGCAAGGATATGATTGTTGAAAGTGATTGTGTTCTTCGAATAGGTGACAGGCTATGTGTAGCAGATGTAGATGGGTTGAGACATGCTATTCTTAAAGAAGCTCACAACACTAACTACACTATACATCCTGGATCCACAAAAATGTACCATGACCTGAAGCAATTTTATTGGTGGGAAGGTATGAAGAAAGATGTTGCTAACTTTGTTTCTAGTTGTTTGACTTGTCAGCAGGTCAAGGCTGAACATCAACGACCCGCAGGACTACTACAACAAATTGAGATTCCAGAGTGGAAATGGGAAAGAATTACTATGGATTTTGTCACCGGGCTACCACGAACCCATAGAGGTTATTGACTCGGTATGGGTGATTGTAGACCGACTGACGAAATCAGTACACTTTTTGCCGGTGAAGACTACATATGGTGGAGTCAGGTATGCACAAATATTTATGAACGAAATTTTTCGACTTCACGGAGTTCCAGTATCCATCATCTCTGATAGAGGATCACAGTTCACTTCACGCCTTTGGAAATCTTTTCAAGAAGCATTGGGTACACGAGTAAATCTTAATACTGCATTTCATCCATAGAAAGACGGGCAGTCTGAACGTACTATTCAGATCTTGGAGGATATGTTGAGAGCTTGCACTCTTGAGTTTGGAGGTAGTTGAGACACTTATCTACCATTAGCTGAATTTGCTTAGAACAATAGCTTCCAGTCTAGTATTCAAATGGCACTGTACGAAGCATTGTATGGTAGAAGATGTCGTTCTCCTATCGGATGGTTTGAAGCTGGTGAGACTAACTTATTGGGACCCGACCTAGTACAAGAAGCTATGGACAAGGTCCAGTTGATCAGACAGAGATTGCTTGCAGCTCAAAGTAGACAAAAGTCTTATGCTGATAAGAGAAGAAAAGATTTAGTATTCACAATTGGGGACAAAGTATTCCTACGAGTCTCCCCTATGAAAGGAGTGATGCGGTTTGAGAAAAGAGGCAAGTTGAGCCCCAGGTTTATAGGACCGTATGAGATACTAGGCCGAGTGGGAGCGGTGGCTTATCGTTTGGCACTTCCTCCTGAGTTATCTTTTATTCACCCAGTGTTTCATGTCTCAATGCTAAGAAAATGTATATCAAACTCATCTCAGGTGCTGGAAGCACCAACTATACCGCTTAATGAGAAGTTATCTTACGAGGAAGAGCCGATGGCAATTGTTGATAGACAGATAAGAAAACTACGGTAAAAAGAAATTGTGTTCGTAAAAGTGTTATGGAGAAATCATACTATTGAAGAAGCTACATGAGAAATAGAAGATGGTATGCGAGTCAAGTATCCTCATTTATTTCAGTTTACAGGTACGTACTTGAGTTAAATTCGGGGGCCGAATTTCATAAGGTGGGGAGGATGTAATACCCCAATATTTTAATTGAGAATATATATTGGACATTTAGAAAATAATTTAAGTCCAAAAAAAAAGAAATAATAAAGGAACAAATTAAACTAATAAAACAAAAAAAGAAGAAAACCTAGTCAAACTAAAACTAAAAGGTGATTTGAGTCCTTCACCTAATAGGATTTAAAAAAAAAAAAAAAAAAACAAACAAACAAACAAAAGGGGAAAAGGGGGCTGCAACGGACAGAAGCAACAAAAAAAAAACAGAGAAAGAAAGAAGAGGAAAAGAAAGAAGGAAAAAGGGAAAAGAAAAACGAAAAAGGGAAAGGGGAAAGGGAACGCAGCCCTTGCTGCAACTACAACAGAAGCAATCATCAAAGTTTCAAAAGGAAGAAAAGAATAGAGCTTGGACAATAAGTTTGCAAGGCAAAGAAACTGAAGAAGGAAATATTTCAGCGCATAATTTTTACCCGTGAATGCACTTCTCGACTTAAAGGTCAAATTTTCCCCTTCCTTTGATTCTGCTTGAGTTTCTGGTGATTTCTTGTAATTTTGATCACGTGTTTATGAGATTATATTGGGTACTGAAAATTTAATACCTACAAGAAGTATTATAGGCAACTATATTATTCAAGGTCCTTCTAATTCACATGGTTAATGAGATTGAAGGGTACAATGAACGGACAATACGAATGCCCTTTTATTTGAAAATAATGAACTGGTTTGAGTTAATTGTAGCATGAGTAGATATAAATTTTCATAGGTTGAGTTAAATAGTAATACTAGCGACTCAAAAGTGGTTTGATTCAACTTATTTAGATATGAGAATACCCATGAATAATTGGAATCTTTATTCTGAATAGGCTAAGTAACAAGCAAGGCGAGCCATATCAGATTTTATATTTTCAATAATTTAAGTATGTTGTCGAAATCCTTACTTAATCTGTTGTACTTCTGTAAAAACCATCAAGATGATATATGGTGTAAACTATTAATTTCTATTCCCTCAAATTCTCAATATGCTTAAAAAAGAAGTTTTTTTTCCAAAAAAAAAAAGTTTGAGATTAGAAAAATTTATGATAAATTATGAATTAGTTGAATTACTCATAGCTTGGGTAAAATAATAATAGTAATTTGGCGAATTAAGAGTCAAATATGAAATCTCGAGGGTTGGGTATTCTAAATTAGCTATGAATTAGCCTAAACAAAGAAATTAACATGAGATCGATATTATGTAATTATAGATTGATTGGAGGAGTTGTACAAATTGCTCGAGGTGAAGCATTTGGTAATTCGGCAAGAGTAGTATGAGTAGTAATCTTACCGCAACTTTTGTTTTCATAACCTACATGGTTTATACATGATTTTGAAGATAATACTTGTTACCGAATATTTGAAATTTGCATGTGGGACAAATCCTTTACTTGATATGGTACTAAACAGTTTACTTGAGATGTTTACAATTATTTAAAATGCTCTCGCTGTTACTAGACATGTTTTACTGTTATTTGAGATGTGATTACTGTTACCGAAATGGGATTATATGATTTGATAAGAACTGAAATGCCCTATATTGTTTTAAAATAATTTCTACGAGTATATACGGATTACAGATACAAGTATAAATGGGAGTAGACATTGAAGGATCCCGTAGCTAACGGCGGGTTCGTTAGACCTGGTGCACCTTGTAATTACTGATTACCGTTATAGCCCTCACTAGTGGGAAGGTAGAACTAGCATACCGTTACCGATTTCCCTCGAGTAGGGACTACCGTTATATATGACTTCTGGTAAAGAAGTCCACAGTTATACCGATTACATGATCCGTTCATTGAAACCTCCCAAAATGTGAATACTGATATTATACAGTGGTTACCGAACTTATTACTGAATTGTTAATTATACTTTACTACAAGAAAAGCGTTTTGAGACTGAAAATTATTTATTGTTTCTGAAAGGGCATTTTTATGTTATTTTCTCTTTGAGATACTAGCATGTTTCTGACTTGTCCCCAAATAAAAACGGTTGTGGTTAAGTATTATTATTCACTGAGCTAGCGACTCATTCCCTGTTAGTTTATTTTACAGAGACAGCAGTTGACGCAGGCGAGGATCTCGTCAATTAGAGCGCACAGGTTGGCATTTCTCGGTGAGCCTCGCACTTGTTCGCGTGGGCATAGATTTTCTGATTGTTATAGTCTTTTCATTGAACTCTTAGAGTCGCTACATAGTCATTATTTTAGAATTATGCGTATTCTTTCGTTATTATGGTTTTATGTTGAGTATCGTACTCCTTTATCAAAGTTGAAGATAGATTGGTATTTCTATTGATTAGTTGGTGGTTTAGTTATATTGGAGATTTGTACTGGTTAATTGACAAGTTGTCAATTGTTTGGTTTAATATTAGGGTGTTTGGTTGTTGGTTTGAGACGGGAAAAAAATTTTGGATGGTCCAAAAACAGGGGAAACTCTGTCCGATTTTCTGTAAAATTTCCGAGGAGGCTCGCTTGGGAGCACTTGCTCCTAAGCGCCGGTCACAATCCTAAATTGGGTCGTGACATGTACTAAGAACTAAAAAGGCTTAGAAATAGATGATGTAGTTGCGTTCTTTTGAATGTTCTTCTGCTTCTTCCTTTATAGCTTGATGAGTCTTCTATTCCTTGTCTTTTGGGATTGTATTGCAGCACTTTTAGGAGTCCTTTCCTTGTGAGGCATATGCATCTAAGAGGAATACCCAAGGGTAGCCTCATGAATCTAGCTTGAAATGGTAGCTGGATTCATTCTTAATCTTGACAAATTGCTTCCTTCATTCCTCCTTGATTTGAGCTTCTGCAGAATCTTCTGGATTTGATCTCTGGCCTTGATTAGCTCTTTTCCAATTCTTGCACGCTTGAGAATCTTTGACAGGATTGACTGATTGACCTTCCTTTTTTGTTCTTTGAATAATTGATTCATGTTTCATGTAAAGCAAAGTTCAAAATACATAGCCTTTGAGTAGGATCTTCTTTCTTTTTATCAACATTGTTGCTTACCAAATCTACATACAAGGATATGTCATTAGTCAAGGCTTCTTTTTGATTATTGAACATCATTAATATTCTAAACTTAACATCTTTTGCACCAGAAATATAAATATAGCAAACAATCATTTTTAATCCTGGAAATATATTACCTTCTTTCTTCAAAGCAGACCCTAGTTTTTCCCAACCATATTGTCCTTAAACATATAGAGAAATTGTTCTCCACACAGCTAATTGACTCTTAGCCATATTTTGAAGTTGCCAAATTTTTAGTAAGCTTTCACGTTTGAGGGCAGTACCCATCTGACTCAATACATATTTAAAAGAGCTCCTAGTATTGTTTTGCCACTTTGCAATGAATAAAAAGATCACTAGACTTATGATATAGGGGCAGTTCTAATTATTGCTAGATTGAGACTTCTGCATTTCATTCTGACTAGTTGGGCTGGAGGTATAATAGTAAGTTTTAAATTTAAAAGTTGATCTTCACAGCTTATGTTCTTGGTGTACATTAGTTTTTATCAAAGTTTGTATGCAACAACTCAATTTTACAGCTCTCTTTGTGACTCAATCTGTCGACTACTGTGGGATAGTGTTTATATTTGGTGTAAATTCCACATGTGTGTGTTTTTTTGTTTTTTAATGTTTGTGTCATCTCTTGGTAACTCTGCCAAAGTGAGCTTCACAAACAATAGTCCATCTCAGGTGCAGAGAAATGAGGAGGATTACGGTATGTGAAACTTCCTGATATCAGCATTACCTACCCCCATGAACTTATTTCTTATAACATTCAACTTTTTTCTCTATTTTTGCTAGCATTTTAAAAAGGGACATCTGTGTTTCACAATAACTTCTCAGTTTTTGTGACCTTGTGAGTTTCTTTAAGAATGCATGATTTTAATTAAAAAGCTAAAATTTTAAAAGAAATACATTTAGTTAAAGAGAGGGGAGATATAATAACAAGATTTTAGCTTGCCGCATGACTTACTATTGCAACTTGAGTATCTGTTTGAACTTCTTTTCCTTTCTTTGTACGAGTTACAATAAAAATTTCAGACTTTGATGGTTCCTCATAGTTCTCTTTGGTTGCACGCTGCAAATTACATCAAAAGAAAGTAAAAAATAAACATTAATGTGTTCGACAAAATACAAAAAGAAATGGAAGTCAGATTTTTCACAAAGTGTCAACTAAATATTATCAATGCTACACGTATTCTTGCAAAATTAATAGGTCCCATTCGATGCTTCCACTTTTATTTTTTTCTATTTTCAAAATTTAATTGGCACGTGAACTAGTACCAAAAGAAGTATATTAAGTAATAAATCGAAAAGGAAAAAGGATATAATGCACCAAATTGTTCTAAGTGTAGAAATGCACAATTTAATCTCACTTGGACATTTGAATCCTTCCGGTACTCAAGCAACTGGCAGAATTGAACTTCTGGTATCTCATTCGGACGATTTTGTAGCATATCTTCAACAGTAGCATTCTTATTGAAATGTTTCTTCTTAATATTTCTCTTGTGCCGCCTCCAAGCATCACGAAGACCAGCCTTTACCCACTTCTCTCCTTCTGCTGGAAGTAAAAACTTGGACTATGCAAAACAACGTATATTTATCTTCACTTAGTAGGAAACATACAAAAAAAATATAGAATGGAAATATTGATTTTTCTTATGTTGACATATTCCCACATTCGTTGCTTAATATCCTTTGACACAGCATGCCAACTAGTACGCACCAAGGTGATAAATCTAGGATTCCTTGCAATTGTTCCAATAAAGTTGGTCAAATCAGACACTCTCTTGTCAGTTGGACCCACTGCCTGTCCTTTATCAAACGTCACCTCCTCTCTTTCTTCAAAACTTCTTGCATGAATATTCTTACATGTTGTTAGCCCTCGAACTCTTTTCTTTTCTGATGTCCTAGATTGATGTAATAGCCAAGACATAAAAAAAATTACAATATATAAAAAAATTACAAAGTTTACGACATACCATATGCAGCACAATCAATGTTTACGTCCTCATCTCTAACAAACTCATCGTCACCAACTTCTGCTTGTGCAGCAAAATTTTCCAATTCTATTTCATGCTCATCTATTGGGTGAATATCAGGATGTTTTTCACGACTAACATGTATCCCATACTTTTCTAGAAATTGATTATGACTAGTCGACGGTAGGACCAAGTTTTTTTACCTTTTTGTAATTTTGTAGCTCATGAATGTCAAGTTGTGTCTATCTTTCACCTTGTGTTCTTCCAATCATATGCGAAGTATTAGGATCTTTCTTTGAAGATGATGGGAGCATGGATGTGTGCACAGGTAATTTACTCATTTCTTGCTTTTGAATGGGCTCCTCCAATTAAATTAACCTCTGTTTACTTTGTCCTTTTATTTCTATGTTATGTGAAGTATTCAGATCTTCCCTTGAAGGCGATTGGATCATTGATCTGTACATAGGCAATTTACTGCTTCCTAACTTTTGAACTGACTCATCGGATTTTGTTAACCTTTGTCTTCTTTGTCCTTCTGATGTTGCAGATGTTGCAGGCATATGACTCTTTCTTTTAACTCCAAATGGTGCCTGCTCTTTTATAGCTTTATCTTTGTGATCACTTGCAAGCTTTTCTCTCTTAATGTGAAATGTTTGGCCAATTCGGTACTTGATTGGTATTGAAAATCAATGTTATATATTCTTGTACAACTTCGTTGCATACTAGATGATCAAACATACATTTCTTTGAGTCCAACGAATATTGCAACACTTTGCACATAGACATTGAATTTCCTCACCTTGAGGATCATCATAAGAGTAAGCAAATTCTAAGAAAGATTGAACACCATAATATACTCTTCGCTATACCTCGGTAAATTCATCCAATCCTTGGAACATTTGAATTCCTAAAAAGATCATCAAATATGTAATGATTTGAGTATTAAATATACTTTACAAACAAATTCAAAAAGTCATGAGTAAATTTTCAAAATCATGTATTGTATGATGATAAGAATTTCTTACCTAGTCATGACACTTATGTTAAGCTAAACCCAACTTCAAGTACAGATTTTCCTGAGCGCTAACTTATGTTCTTGGAGAAAAGAAGTAAAATTAATAGGATCCACATAATAAAAAGATAAATGAACAAAATATTCTCTTGGTAGGGAGTTTCAACTAAATACATACTTATTAGTGCAAAACTCACATGTTAAATTGATTTCTTTGACGAATCAACATCATAAAATCCATAAAAGAATAAGAGCAACGAAACCAAAAGAAAAAGCAAAAAGAGAAAACAGTAGTGTCAAATTCCTATTAAGCAATATCCATTTTCCAGCAAACCAAATTCCTATTTACCAATATTCTTGTTTTCGGCTTCAACGAAATATCAAATAAGAGAACCAACTTGAGTTCATAATCATTATCTCAAAAACTCAGTAGTAACACTTTGCTCATTGCTAATTCGACACTGTCTAGTTAAAGTCAAATTCCATGAGTAAATAATACATATTACTGTAATAGCTTAGGAAGACATGAATGCTTTTAACAATTTTAACAATGGATCCCTCAAAGACCAAACCAACTCATTAAGCAGTTAACAACATCGCACAACTTTCACTCATTCTATTGGGTTGTAATAGCTCTAAGTTTGGAATCAATTATCAAGTAGGGAAAGAAACAACAATTTACATATATCAAAGTGAACAGGTCACAGGAGTACTATCAGTTATTATGCTTTGCCCCTTTGATTAGTAGCTTTTTAATTATCTTATTTTTTGGGGGAACAAGTAGCACTAGTCAGAAAAGGGAACTCACATCAGTTAGTTGAAAATTTTCCTCAATGATATAAACGGGTCACCACCTCTTCATGAGCTTGAAATGCTAAAACAGAATGTTGTGCCAGAAAGCCCAAAGACTGCAAAACTGTTGGAAGCTGCTTCCCCAGATGCAGAGAATCCACAAGTTTCTAGAAAGATAATAGATACAGAAGAGATATAACCGTAGGATCAATGGACAGAGGATTCTAAAATAACAGAATAACAACACAAAACAAGAAATTATGACAAGTAAAAGGCGAGCACAAAGTATGACAAGTAAAAGGTGAGCATAAAGCTATAAGCCCCAAGGCGTAGGGTGTAAGCACCACAAATTTTTAGTTTACAGTGTTTCCATTAGTACCAGGTAAAGTTTAAATAAATAATATGCTAGTGAAAATGGTAAAGTAGAAAATATAATTAAAAATGACTCGAGAAAAGATACAATGAGAAAATGATGGATCAATCAATATGAAAGCATAGTGTACCATAACAGAGCCCATTTTTCCAAAATGAACAAATAGTTCAAGTCAGTTATAGCAAAAAATATCTCTTTTTAAACACGTACTATAAATTTTTTTATGACGGCATGCAGTTTCAATCTATAAACTATGGTGGTTAAAACATTAAACCAAAGACACTATGCATTAGATGCAAAATGAAACAAAAACATCCGACTCTCTCGAAAAGTTCAACTGTAATTATCCCATGCCACTACCATCAAAATTAGCACATCCTCTTCCATCAGAAACTTCATTAGATAAATGCCACCAAACTACTGTACAGGTAACTCCAACATCTCTCAAGTACATATAAGACCATATACCCATTATACCATACTTTGGGATCAGATTAGGAAGTGAATATACATGAAGAAAAAAAAGGATATTAAAAGAGCTAAAACCTGATAACTTTAAACAAACAATCAACTAAAAAATTATACAGAATTTGAAAAAAAGAGGTGCACAATATATAGTTTAAAAATTCAGAATACCCATCTAATTTATAATTTCATTAAATCAATAAACATAAAAGTACTAAAGGCGAAGGCAAAACTACAAAGAATATATTCGTCAGATGATAATCCCGAGTAACTTTTAACAAGTAAATATGAATGAAAAAATTTTAAAAAATAAAAAATCATAACTTCAAATAAAGAATAAACTGCATAATTATACCAAAAGGTCCAAAATTTACAAATACAATGTTGCACTCATACATAATCAAAAATAATAACTACCCAAATAAACAATGCTCGTCAAAACTTAAGATCATATATTGAGAAAATAAAGAGTACTCATTAAAGACTTTCATGAGATGGGTTTTACTAAATCAATCATGTGGAGGCTTTGTTTCAATTTTTCTTTCTTAGGATTATCAAAGAGAAAAAACACTTTCATGAGATGGGTATGGTATGATGCCTATAATACAAATATTTTCAAAAGCCAAGAACTTACAATTGTAAAAGCAACAGAAGCAGCAGTAAGCAAGGATAAAAGAAGCAGCGATTTTACCTTTTTGGCATAAAGTGGCGATCCAATAACTCTAGCGATAGAGTGGACAGAAGGTGAAAATTATTTCCTATAGGGTTTCTAAGTATACGGTCTTTGCCTTTGGGAATTGGGGTAAATATTTCATTAAGTGCAATTTTGGTGGGAAACTTTTTGGAAAATCTTTTATTTTGGAATTTTTAGGGTACGCTTATGAAGGGTTGCATTTAATAATCAAAATATAGCAACTTTTAGAAAACGTGGCAATACAATTAAAAAGCGTGGCCGAAACATTTATATTTAGGCAACACTTAAAAATTGTTATTTTTACATTTAAAAAGAACGCTTTATAAATGTTATCTTAAAATTTAAAGTCAAAAACTCTACTCAAAAGCGACGCCTAAAAAGTGTTCCTATAAATATTTGTGGCAAAACTTTTCGAGCATTGCCTAAATTAGTGTGGCTATAGGCATAACATGTTGTAGTAACCACATAACTCAGATACTTACAGCAATAACTTCTGACTATAATAGCTGCCCAAAAATAAATTTGGTACCTGTATTAAACTTCAATATGAAAGAAACCTTCGTACACTGCTGATGATGAAAGAAACATGTAAAAACTGATAACCACTTATCATATCAACAAGTCATGGATCTCTCGCGTCCGACAAGGACCATAGCCAAATTCTAAGCTGATTAGTGACATTATTCTTTCAAAACATTCCTCACCCCAACATGATAGTGTAAATCTCATGTCTAGAAACCTCATCTCAACCTATACAAGCAGCCCAACCGACAAGTCTCACTAAAAATCGTATGGAGCTGTCACGACCCGAAATCCGAACCTCGGGACTGTGATGGCGCCTTACATCCACTCTCTAGGCAAACCAACGTGAATAAAATAATTAACCAATTTTTAACAGCTAAAACAATGTAATGATTTTTAACGAGAAATAAATTCCGTATTTAACGCAGTGTGAATATAAGTAACGTGGTACTAACTACTCCTAGAAATTCGGAGTCACAAGTAAATGAGCTACTAGAATACCAAACACATGGTCTGAAGCAAATATAATTGTTCGAAGCTAGATAAATAATAAAGATAGGAAATGGAAAGGGACTTCAAGGTTTGTGAACACCAGTAGTTCACCTAGAGTCTCCGAAGTGAAAGCGATCTTGAGCCGATGCACCTCTAAGCACCGCTGGGACCAATACCAATATCTGCACAAGAAGTGCACAATGTAGTTTGATACAATCATCCAAATGTACTCCGTAATTGTCGAGCCTAACCTCGACGAGGTAGTGACGTGGCTATACCATGACACCTACGTAAAAATGTTGTACAAATATATATAAAAGCAGCCAATACACAAGTAGAACGATGAAATATTAGCTGGGAGGGTACATGAGAAAGGGGAGATATTATAAAATCTGCAAGTACGAAAACACAAAATAACATCTTCCGAAATAACAACAATATAACTAAGTAAATCACCAAAATCGGAAATCAAACAAGGCAATGATATGAAATTAGCACGGCATCACCCTTCGTGCTTTTACTCTCGTCCTCACCAGGTAATATCAAGAATATAATGGCATGGCATCACCCTTCGTGTTTTTACTCACCGGCATGGCATCACCCTTCGTGCTTTTACTCTCAAATCTCTCAATATATGATAATGAATGCAAATAAGGCACGACAACATCCTTCGTGCTTTTCTCTCTTCCTCACCAAGCAACAATACAAATCCAAATAATAAGGCGAGAAATAATTTCACTTTAATTATGGTGCCATGATATCAAAAACAACTTTCAAAAAATTCAATACTTTAAAATAAATAATAAATACAAAACGGTAATTAAAAGAAGTTATAATCTAACCTAAGCATGGATAACATAATCAATGAAACAATATAATCACAAAGAAATAATTTTCACCTGCATGCTTTAACCCAATGACAATGCATCGATACTCGTCACCTCACATATACGTTGTCCCCACACATAAAACATGTAGTAAATAGACAAACAAGTCCCAATCCCTCAAGTTAAGGTTAACCACGATACTTATCTTACTCTGGAACCAAATCAATGCTCAACCGCGGCTTTTTCTCTAGATTTAGCCTCAAACCAGTCAAATCTAACCAAATATAGTTCAAGTCATTCAAAATAGGCTTTAGAAACCACCTATGAGTGAAAAACATTTAATCTTTAATGATTTTGCAAAAAGTCAACCCTAGGCTCGCTTGGTCAAAATCTGAGATTCGGACCAAAACTCAACTACCCATTCACCCTTGAGCCCGATTATGTGATTAGTTTTGAAATCCGACCTCAATTTGAGGTTTAAATCTCAATTTCTCAAAATCTCCAATTTCTACCCAAATCCCTAATTTCTACTATGAAAAAGCATAGATTAAGGTTAAAAATCAATGGGGGTTTATGGAAATGTAAGGAAAATAAGTTAAAATCTATTAACCTATGAAGTTGGGGTGAAAACTTTCTTCAAAATCGCCTCTGGGCCGAGCTCAAACTTGAAAATGGTGAAAAATGAGAAGAAATCCCGATTTTAAAACTTTAAATCACTGGGCGTAGTGTTCTTCGCGTTCGCGAGACACCTAATGCGATCGTGAAGCATTAACGGCCAGAAAGCCTTCGTTCGCAAAGGCTTGCTCCCCCCTGCCTTCGCGTTCGCGAGCCAACACCCGCGTTCGCGTAGGGTAACCACCTACCTCCCCAAGAATCCCCTTAACCCATCGCGTTCGTGAAGGATAGTCCCTCTACTTCTTCGCATTCGCAACCGCTTCTCCACATTCGCGTAAAAGAACTCCACCCTAGTCCCACTTTTCCCTTGGCGATCGCCGAAGTACATTGCACCAGACATCAGCAGATAGCTGAACCAACAATATTTTCTAAGTTCAAATGGACCGTAGCCTATCTGAAACTCACCCGAGCCCCTCAAGCTCCAAACTAAACATGCACACAAGTGTAATAATATCATACATACTCGCTCGCGCAATCAAAATACTAAAATAAAATCTACAGTGATGAATCGAACATAAAAATGCATGAAATTTTCAAAAAAATTCAAGAACTTCCAAATTCACAACTGAGCGCCCGAATTCTATTAAAATAACTCCGTTTGCAGCAAATTTTGCAAATAAGTTTTAAATAGTAAAATAGACCTATATAAGTCCCGAAACCGAGATGCGAACCTAGTTGCCATACAGTCAACCTTCGATCAAACCTAGGAAATCTTTAGACCTTTACTAGTTTTTAACAAATCAAGTCAAATTAAGTTAGGGACTTTCGAATTCAATTTCGGACATACGCATAAGTCCAAAATCACGATACGGACCCACCGGGATCATCAAAATACTGATTCGGGGTCGCTTAAATATTGACAGTAGTTAACTCAAGTCATTTTAAAAGCTAAAAATCATGTTTTCATCAAATTTTCACAAAAAAATCTTTCCAAAAAAAGACATAGACTGTGCATGCAAATTGAGAAACACCAAACGGAGCTAATAGAGGTCTCAGAACACGAAAATAAGGGCTAGAACGCAAAACGACCTATCGGGTCATCACATTCTCCCTCTCTAAAAGAAACGTTCGTCCTCGAGCGGACGTAGAAAAGTACCTGGACTGGTGAAAAAGTGGGGGTATCTACTCTGCATATCAGACTTGGACTCCCACGTAGCTGCCTCGATCGGCTAACCTCTCCAACGCACTCTAAGAGAAGGATAACTCTTAGACCTCAACTTCCGGACCTATCGTGCTAGAATAGCCACTCACTCCTCCTCATAAGTCAAATCTTGTCCAATTTGACTGAGCTGAAATCTAATACATGGGACTGATCATCGTGATACTTTCGGAGCATGGAAACATGGAACACCGGGTGAACTGCTGATAATCTCTATGGCAATACAAGCTTGTAGTCCACCTCACCAACTCTCTCAAGGATCTCAAAAGGACCAATATACCTAGGGCTCAACTTGCCCTTCTTCCCGAACCACATCACACCCTTCATGGGTGAAACTCGGAAACAGAACCCTCTCTCCAACCATGAATGCAACATGACGAACTCTTTGATTGGCATAACTCTTCTGCTTAGACTGTGTTGTACGAAGCCGATCCTGAATCATCTTGACCTTTTTGAAGGCACCCTGAACCAAATCAAAACCCAACAACTGAACCTCTCCCTTCTCAAACCAACTAACTGGAGAACGACACCGCCTCCCATATAAGGCCTCATAAGGAGCCATCTGAATACTCGATTGGTAGCTATTATTGTAGGTAGACTCCGTAAGAGACAAGAACGGATCTCAAGAACCCTCAAAATCCATAACATAGGCGCGAAGCATATCCCCAAGATCTGAATGTTGTGCTCGGACTGCCCATCTATCTTGGGGAGAAATGTTGTACTCAACTCAACCTGTGTACCTAATTCATGATGTATGGCCCTCTAGAAATGCGACGTAGACTGCATGCACCGATCAGAAATAATGGACATCGGCACACCGTGAAGACGAATAATCTCGCGGATATAGATCTCATCCAGTCGCTCTGAAGAATAGGTAGCTGCCACCAGAATGAAATGCGCCGACTTGGTCAACCTATCCACAATGACCCATACGGCTTCAAATTTCTTCAAAGACCGTGGGAGCCCAACAACGAAATCCATGGTAATACGCTCCAACTTCCACTCGGGAATCTCAAGTCTCTAAAGCAAACCGCCAGGCCTCTGATGCTCATACTTCACCTGCTAGAAATTCAAACACCGAGCTACATACTCAACTATTTCTTTCTTCATTCTTCTCTATCAATATTGCTGCCTCAAATCCTGATACATCTTGGCAGCACCCGGATGAATGGAATACAGCAAACTGTGGGCCTCCTCAAGAATCAACTCACGAACCTCACGAACTGATTGGCCAAGGCCTGAACATCTGATGCTATAGGTCTCTCACCAACTGGAATATATGCAAGGCTACCCATACTCACAGCCTTTCTACTCAAGGTATCGGCCACCACATTGGCCATCCTGGGATGGTACAAAATGGGAATATCATAGTCTTTTAACAACTCTAACCACCTCTGTGGCCTCAAATTTAGATCATTTTGCTTGAACAAGTGCTGTAAACTCCGATGATCTGTGAACACCTCACACGACACGCCGTAGAGGTAATGCCTCCAAATCTTCAATGCATGAACGATGGCTTCCAACTCTAAATCATGAACATGGTAATTCTTCTCATGAACCTTCAACTCCCCGGACGCATGTGCAATCACCCTGCCATCCTGCATCGATAGTGCACCAAGCCTAATATGCAATGCATCATAATACACAGTGTAGGATCCTGAACCCACAGGCAACACCAATACCGAAGCTGTAGTCAAAGCAGTCTTGAGCTTCTTAAAGCTCAACTCACACTCATCAGAACACCTGAATAGGGCACCCTTCTTAGTCAATCAGTCAATGAGGCTACGATAGATGAAAACCCCTCCACGAACCGGCGATAATAATCCGCCAACCCCATGAAGCTCCGAATCGCTGTAGCTGAAGTAGGTCTAGGCCAATTCTTAATGGCCTCCATCTTCTTAGGATCCACTTTTATACCATCAGAAGATACAACATGCCCCAAGGTGACAGCCTTCGCATATGCCGAGCCTTCACATAAGAAATAACCTTACTAGTAGATTGGCCAGGAGTCCCTCTCCACCTAAATAAGGCAACCCTGGCATGGCTAATGTCACTATCTTAGCGTGACAATCCAATATAGGTTGATAAGGTGACAACCAATCCATGTCCAAAATAACATCAAAGTTCACCATATCAAGAAGTAGAAGATCTACACTAGTCTCAAGGCTCCCAATAGATATCACACACAAGTGATAAACATTATCTACAATAATAGAATCTCCCACAGGTGTAGACACACACAAAAGAACACTCAGAGAATCACGAGGCATAACCAGATATGAACCAAAATAGGATGAAATGTAGGAATAAGTAAAGCCAAGATCAAATAGAACTGAGGCATCTCTATGGCAAACTGGAACAATACCTGTGATGATGGTGTCAGATGACACTGCCTCAGGTTTAGCTGGAAATGCAGAAAACAGAGCTCGACCGCACCACTCTGACCTTCGCATCTTGGACAGCCTCTAGCTGGCTGGCCTCCACCTCACGCAGCCTGACCCCCGCCTCTAGTTGGCTGAGCAATCAGTAAAGCAACTGGCGCTGGAACCATGGCACAAAAACTCTGTTGTGGCATGCCGCCCTGTGACCTAGGGCAAAATCTAGTAACGTGCTTCGGATCTCCACAAGTATAACAAGCCCTCGGCTGCTGTGACTGCTGACCCTGGAACTAGCCATGTTGACCTGGATAACCACCCTGATAACTATGGATCAGAGGTGCACTAATAGGAGTTGATGGTGCGCTATAGGCTAGCTACTCAGGATGAGACTCATAAGAACCATGACTACCCGAAGCACCGTGCGATACCTGAAGCGATGGCTGAAACGACCTGTGAAGATAGCCCCTACTAAATGAACCCCTGTCTCCACACAAGGCACCATTGAAACTACCAGAATGAGGAAGCCTCCTCTCAGATAATACCTCCCTACTCTGACCATAAATCATCTCAATCTGTCTAGCAATCTATACGGCCCTCTGGAAAGAAATGTCATCTCCGGTCTCCTTGGCCATCTATATCCTAATACGGAAAGTAAGTCCATCAATGAATCTCCTCGCTCTCTCCCTCTCAATGGGGAGTAAGATATCTGCATGGCGAGCTAGGTGCCCAAATTGGGTCTCATACTGGGTAACCCCCATGCTACCCTGCTGAAGGCACTCAAACTGCCTGCGGTACTCCTCTCTCAAAATGAAAGGAATAAACTTCTCTAGAAACAACTCCGAAAACTGCTCCCAAGTGTGTCGGTGAACTAGCTGGTCTGTTCTGCACATGATCCTACCACCATCTTTTGGCCGAACCGGTCATCTGAAACACTGCAAAGTCTACTCTATTGGACTCAACAATACCCATGTTGCTTAAACCTCGAAGCAACGGTCCAAATAATTCCGTGGGTACTCAGAAGGTACACTAGTAAAGTGAATAGGGAAGAGCTTTATGAACTTATTCAACCTTATTTATCCCTCAGAAAATATCGCAGGCCTCTCCCTGATCTATGTAGCAACATCAGGCTGAACTATCCCAACTGGCTGGACTGCTGGAGTCTGATATATAGGAGCCATTTGCTCCGGAGTGTGAATAGCGAGAGTTTGTGCTCCTCTCCCAGCCAGAGAGACAGTTGGTGTCACCAGAAATACACAGGTCTAGGCCACACTATCCATAAGGCCCACTAAGCATACTAGAGCGTCCTAAAGCACGGGAGTGGCTCTAAATCCCTCAGGGAATAGAGCGGGTCCGAGTGGTGTAGTCTGAGCCGGGATCTCCTCCTCATGATCAATATGAGGCTCCAATGTGGGTGCTACTGCACGAGCTCTAGGCTGAGATCTGCCTCTACCTTGGCCTCTGGCTCGGCCTCGGCCTCTACCCCTGGTAGTGGATACAACAGTGGTCTCTGACTCCTGTCCAGTTGTAGATGCTGTGCGTTTTCTCACCATCTATGAGAGAACAAGAATGGAATGATTCAAACATCAATGATAGAATAAAATCGTACGATAGGGAAAGAGAGAAGTGAAATTTTTTACATAGCCTCTAGAAGATAAGTACAGACGTCTCCGTACCGATCCTCCAGACTCTACTAAGCTTGCTCATGACCCGTGAGATCTAAGAAACCTATTACTCTGACACCGACTTGTCATGACCCGAAATCCCGACCTCTGGGTCGTGATGGCGCCTAACATCCACTCGCTAGTCTAGCCGACGTGAAATAGATAGTTAACCAATTTTAACAGTTAAAAATAAAATAATAATACTCAACGAGAATAAATGCCAAATCTAACACAGTGCTAAAATAAAACACATGATAATATCTACTCCCAGATATCCGAAGACACGAGTACACGAGTATCTAGAGTGCTACAAATAATGTCAGAACAAAATACAATTGTTTTGAAACTCAGTAAAATAGTAATGATAGAAGAGAAGGAGACTTCAGGGCTGCGGAGGCCGTGCAACTATACCGCAAGTCTCCAACTATAACTGGATCTGAGCAGAAAGCTAGTAAGCACCACTAGGATCAGCACCAAAATCTGCATAAGAAGTGCAGAAGTTTAGTATGAGTACAACTGATCCAATATACTCTGTATGTGTTGAGCCTAACCTCGACGAGGTAGTGGCGAGGCTAAGATAAGATGCCTATGTAAAATAAACCTGTACAAGTGTATATAAAGCACAAAATAACAATAAAATGATAAATGCTAACTGGGAGGGGACATGCGAAAAGGGGAATACGCTTCAACCGGGTTATTTTATTCCACAGGCTCCGTTCAAAAAAAACCCAATTTTAATAGATATAGCAAGTATGAAAACATGAAACAATCAAGTAAATCGCCAAATTCAAAAACCAATCAAATCAATGATATGAAAATGGCACGGCATCACCCTTCGTGCTTTTACTCTCATCCTCACCATGTAATAATATGCATGAAATGGCACGGCATCACCCTTTTTGCTTTTACTCTCATCCTCACCATGTAATAATATGAATGAAATGACACGGCATCACACTTCATGCTTTTACTCACATACTCACCATGTAATAATATGAATGAAATGGCACTGCATCACCCTTCATGCTTTTACTGTCATCCTCACCATATAATAATATGAACAAAATGGCACGGCATCATCCTTCGTGCTTTTACTCTCATCCTCACCATGTAATAATATGAATAAAATGGCACGGCATCACTCTTCGTGCTTTTACTCTCATCTTCACCATGCAATAATATAAATTTGAATAATAAAAAATGCGGGGAAATAATTTAACTTTAAATATGGTGCCATGATATCAAACTTCAAATTCCAAAATATTCAAAATCTTTAAAATAAGAAATAATATGAAATGAATAAAATGAATAATTAAAGAAGTAATAATCTAACCTAAGTATGGATAGCATAATTAACGAAACAATATAAGACACAAAAGCAAGTTTCACCTGGATGCTTTAACCCAATGACAACACATAAGTACTCATCACCTCACATATACGTTGTCCCCGCACATAAAACATGTAGCAATTAGACCAATAAGTCCTAATCCCTCAATTCAAGGTTAACCATGACACATACCTCATTACTCAACCAAATCAATGCTCAACCGTGGCTTTTCCTCTAGTATTAGCCTCCTAACCAATCAAATCTAACAAAATATAGTTCAAATAATTAAAATTAAGCTTAAGAAACTATCCGCGAGTGAAAAAGATTAAATCTTTAATATTTTTTTAGAAAAAATCAACAAATGTCAATCCCGGTCCCACTTGGTCAAAATTTGAGATTCGGGCCAAAATCTAATTACCCGTTCACCCTTGAGCCCGGTTATGTGAATAGTTATCCGATCTCAATCTGAGGTCTAAATCTCAATTTCTCAAAATCCACAATTTCTACCTAAATCCTAAATTTCTACCATGAAAAAGCATAGGTTAAAGGTTAATTAAAATCAATGGGTGTTTATGACAATATAAGGAAACAAGTTAAAATTTACTAACCTATGAAGTTGGAATAAAAAACGTCTTCAAAGATCGCCTCTAGGTCGAGCTCAAACGTGAAAATGGTGAAAAATGGATAAATCCCGACTTTTGGATATTTTAAATCACTAAGCGTTAGGCCTTCTCCGCGTTCGCGAAGGGCGTGACCCGATCGCGAAAAACAGCGGCCCGAGTGGCCTTCGCATTTGCAAGAAACTTTACGCGTTCGCGACGGCATGCCCCCCCCCCCCCGGC
>MCJB01050057.1:23317-38886 GCA_002018475.1 Nicotiana obtusifolia
CCCCCCCCCCCCGGCCTTCGCGTTCGCGAGTCTGGGCTCGTGTTCGCGTAGAGCACTAACCAGCTTCCCCAGGTCCCTCCCTACACTACGCGTTTGCGATAAGGAGGTCGTGTTCGCGAAGGGTTAACCCCTCACCACTTCGTGTTCGCAACCAACCCTTTGCGTTCGCGAAGAATGAATTCCGCCCCTGTCCTAGTTTTCCCTTCGCGATCGCGAGAGTACCTTCGCGAGCGTGAAGCACAAAGTCTTAGACACCAGCAACAACAAAAACCAACATATTCCTTAAGTCCAAAAGTGATCCGTAGCTTATCTGAAGCTCACCCGAGCCCCTCGGGATCCAAACCAAACATGTGATAACATTGTACGAACTCGCTCGCGCGATTAAAATACCATAATAACACCTAGAACTATGAAGCAGACATCAAAATGCATGAAATTTTCAAAGAAACTCAAAAACTTTCAAATTCACAACCGAGCATCCGAATCCTATCAAATCAACTTCGTTTTGCACCAAAATTTGCAGAAAAGTCTTAAATAGTAAAATGAACCTATTGCAAGTTCCAAAATCCAAATCCAAATACGGTAACCATAAAGTCAACTTACAATCAAACTTCGGAATCCGTTAAACCTTCAATTTATTATTTTCAACAAATCACGTCAAAACAAGTTAGGGACCCCCGAATCAGTTTCGGGCATATGCCCAAGTCGAAAATCACGATACGGATTCACCGTGATCGCCAAAATATCAAACTTTCCCCAAATGCTCTGAAATGATAATATATGCATTCCACCGAATGAAAACCTCATATGAAACACAAGATCCAAACTCATCATGCAGGAGATAACCCCCTGTTTGTGCTCAAATCAACACCTTACCATGAACCTACCGTACTCCCAACCACTAGGTCACCCGTTAGTCTTCCCAAGTCCGTGATACAAGAATCTGCTTTGTACCATAAATGAACGACTGAAAGATCTATCACTACATCTGCTCCCAAGACTAAACTGCATATCATGACGATGATCAAGCATATGTAGTCCTTTGTAAACCATCCACAGTATCACAAACTGTCGGAGCATAGCTAATACTAAGTGCACAACATCGCATATGAACGGATGGGTAGAATCAAAATCGTAGGTTTCAAGCTAAAACAAGGCTGCACGATAAGGAAAGAAAGAAGGGAAGTTTCCTAGATGCCCTGTAGCCTCTCGAAGATAGGTATAGACGTCGTCATACCGATCCGCAAGACTCTACTAGAAACTTGCTCATGACTCGTAGAATCTACGAACCTCAGGCTCTGATACCAACTCGTCATGACCATAAAATCTACCTAGTCGTGATGGCACCTAACCCAACCCTCTAGGTAATCCAACTATAGTCAACACAATTCTACTAGAATTAATATGAAACCAATAAGTAAAATAACTATTATAACTTCCCAAGGACTAGTAGTACAAGTCACGAGCGACTAAGATTTAGATTTACAAAATCGATATGATGAATAAATACAATATATGTTTGAAGTATATATAAACATACTCTAATCCAAAACTACCTAGGACAATTAATAGTCATGTCCGGTCAATGGATACATCTTTAATGCCAGCTCCCTCCATGCACAGTAGCATAAGCTCCAAGATCGTAAGGTGCAGAAGTGTAGTATGAGTACAACCGACTCCATGTACCCAGTAAGTATCTTAACTAACCTCGGTGAAGTAGTGATGAGGCTTTTTAGTTAAAAGATACTCACTGATACAACCTGTAAAGTAAAATAGCAATAGCAACAATACTAAAACTAACAGAGAAGAGTACAAGAATAAATATGCGAAGCAGTAAATGATTACTAGAAAAAATTACGGTCGATATTTCTCAATATCACAACCAATCCTTTCCTTAAAGCGATGACCATCAAACTACGATAGTAAATCCAGAGCTTTCATAGTGTGAGAAATGAACTCAAGATATCAAATCAAATGGCATGGCAACACCCTTCGTGCATTTATCTCATCCTTACCGAGCACATGTATATCAATAACAAGCAAGGTAGAAAGCATGAATAACATCAAGGAGAGTAGTTAAGCGAATATTCTAAATGAACATCAATCACAGCTTTCAAGCCAATAACAATTCAACAAACCTCAAGAATCTTATTGTTCAAGTATCTCAACAAACCTCAAAAATGATACAAAAATGATCTTCAACTCTAGTATAAAATCCAATATCTCAAGAATAATGGTCGTAACGATGTATTTGTGATTAAGTATAGTGATGACTGAATTTAGCACATTAATAGTTTTATAAAATCCGTCAAATTTTAATCCAGTCATAATAATCTCAATCATGATTTATAGCATTTAAATTCATATTCATATTAATATAGAAGTCAAGTAAAACATGAAGCAAGAAGGTCATGTAATTAGTGGTAGAACATGAATTAGTAAAATGCTCTCTCTGAAATGGCGATTCGGATGAACAGTGCCACGGTTGTGCGAGAATGCACAACGCCGCGACTTTCGGCGGAAAAAAGCCACCAGACCACCCCCAAAAGTTGCGCCTTCTCACTGCGCACCATCCCCAACAAACCACACTTCAAAACAACTACCTAGCTGTTACAAATTTGCAAAAGAGCAGCGACACTACTGTAGCGATAAATCGCATGCGTGTTCCATCTTTCGTTTCTGGATCAAATAGAGCCATTTCAAATTCTGAAGACTCATCTCCAGTTCCTTCACAATCTTCCCAACAATTTTTGGAAGATTACACCATTGCAACTTCGATTTCCAACCAACAGAACAACCCAGTAACGCACCAGTTGGTCCCGCACGATGCTATATTAAACCAATCTGCCCCAGACCAATGCCAATCAATTCCTGTTGCTCAGCAGATGGTTTCCCACCCTTCAAATCCAATTTTCATTGAGCCAATATCCACAACATTGCAAAAAGGTAGTTTAGCAGCGTCGCGCATACCAGATGTTCGACGAAATGCTCAGGACAGTTATGCAGCTCAATTGAGCAAACATGCTACTCCTCAATTACCTAAAGTTAATGAGGAAACTAGCAAAGTGGGTGAGCCAAATCAAAAACATATGGAAATAGGCTTTCCAAAGCAGTCGTATGCTGCATAACTTCATCCGCAACAAGCTGCCGCAACATCGGCAAAAATTGAGCTAGTCCCTGTTACTTTAGTACATGGCTAACCAACGATAGAATTCACCATGGAAGAAGTAAATGAGTTCACAAAAGAGGAAGGATTGCATCAAGCAGTGTTTATGAAATTTTCCTATGGAAAACCAGATTTGCAAGAGATCCGAAGGCTATTTGCGACACAGTTCGATGTTTACGGTCACTGTAACAGCGGGCAACTTGATTTTCGTCACTTACTGGTTCGCTTTGAGTTATATTTTGATTTTGTTAAGTTCTTATCAAGGTCAACTAGATATCTCAAAGCCAAAGGTGAAGAATTCTTTTTTAGAACCTTCCCATGGATGATAGGATTTGATCCGAAGGAGGAAACGACCATGGCTGCTGTCTGGATATCGCTGCCAGGTTTGGCTCCAAATTTCTTCGCAAAGCGATCGTTAATGTCTATTGCCTCTGCTGTGAGTAAAGCTGTTGCTGTAGATAAGGCAACACAAGAGAGGACACGACCTAGCACTGCTGGAGTGAAGGTTTTAATGGATTTGATAGGTAAGCATCCAAACAAAGTTAATTTGCGCGTCATCGCTAAATCTACTGGAAAATTTGTTATGTATTGTCAAGAGATTGTCTATGATAATCTGCCAAGGTATTGTATACATTGCAAACACAAGGGCATGATCAAAGTTCATGTCAACTTTTGAAAGAAAAATCTGGACAAGATGGGATCGAAGCAGTCCATCGCAAAAGGCCAGCAGGTACTGGGAACACAGTCGAGCAGCTTAAAGGTGATGCTAGAAACTGGTTGAATGTTAAACGAGCTGCCCAGGGTGTGGTGGAGATAGCAAAAAACGATCACAACAGTAGCAAGCAGCAGTTGATGCAAACTGTTGTAGACAGTGCTGCTACTGCTGTTATGAGGGACAGTACGTTAGCTACTGCTGGAGTACAATGTGCAGGAACTGGGGATGCTACTGATGTTGTTTTTGGCAGTGCACACAATAGGGATCCAGTTATCATGGGTTCAGTGAGCACTGAAGCTAGACAGCAGCAGCAGCAAGGTAAAACAGGCAGTCCATTAATCTCGCACACAGTAACATCTACAACAGCAGACCAACAACAACAGCAACACAATGCAAGCACTTCTTCAAAAAACACCCCTGTCTTGGAAATACCTTCACAGTCGGAGCTTTCTTTTGATAAACAGTTTGGGTAGCTTGATTTGGTTACAAAATCTTGGGCTGATCAAGTTGACGACGAAGAAGAGGACTGGAGGGATGAATATGATGGGGAGTTTATTGAGAGTGACAAGGAAGAACTGCGATCAGTAGCATCATCTCCACTATCACCAAACCACAACAATCAGCTTAACCTAAAAATCACTCAAGCTACTAGGAAATATCCAGCAGTTTCAACAAAGCAGACAGTGATACCCCCAGCTGGGCAGCAGCAGGCAGTGATTTCAAATGTCTTAGCACCTATGGAAGCTGGACAGCAGGAAAAGCAGACACGAAGAAGCAGTCCAATGGTTTTACAACAGCAGGAGCAGTAGCATCAACTAGACTTTTTAGCACAATCTGAGCAACTGCAGCAGCAAACTTGCACCAGCATTGCAACCTCACTTACCAAAGCTGACCAGCATAAGAACCAAAGTAGTCCCCGTTAAGGTCAGCAGCAGCAGCAACTTACCACGGACAGTCCAATACACTCGATGGCAGTGATTTCACTGGTTACACAATCTGTCACGCAGCAGCAACAATGTATAAGCAGTCCAGTGACTACTGAAACTAGACAGTAGCAACTACAGCAGCAGCAACAACTGATCCCAAGCAATTCAGTGCACTCAAAGGTAGTAACAAATACAAAATCTGGGGATAATGTTGAACTTAAAGTTTCTGCAAAAAAGCACACTGCCAAGAAGAGGCACGAACCATTGTCAATGCTTGCACATAAGTTAGCTCGTCAACAGTTAGAGCTCAACTTACGTGCTGGGATTTATGTCGACAGGGAGGAAGATGAATTGTATTGCTAGCAGTTAGAGCAGCCTCGCACAACCAGTCAAATGGTATTTTCGACTCCCCTTCAGATACCAGTTGTTTACAAAGAAGAAGAGGAAATGCTACAACGATGTCGTGGTAAGGATGCTACAACAGATGGTCTTTCACCTGAGCATAATGGACAATGTCCGCAATCTCACTCAAGGAATAACAATTGGGATGGCAAAGAGAATGAGGAGGTAAACGTTAGGCGACTCCCAATGAGAGTTGCTAAGCAAAAACAGGTTGCCTCAACCGCGTCCAAGATGTCCACCCATTCGAAGAAGAAATCATAATTTTTGAATATATTCTAAAGAGTCGGGAGGAGGAAGATAAAGATTTCCAAATAGAAGAGATTACAAGAATAGAAAAGGAGGGACAATACTTTAATTTGTACTACTTTCTATTATATCTTTTTATAAGCATAATCATATGTTATATCATCATAGAGTGTATTATAAACTCTATGATGATCATTAAGTTTTTGATTCTTTCCAGTTCTTTCTTTTTACATGCGTGCTAATAGGTGAGGCCTTTTATTTTCCTCAATAGGATTTGTAAGGTAAGGTTTAGCTCGGTATGTGTTTACTTGCATATAAGCGACACTACTCGAGCTTTTGCCCCCCTTACTTGTACTTTCCTTTGCGGTTTGCTTTTATTATGAATAAAAACTTATAATCCGACAATCCATTCAACTACGAATCCAACCATACTAATTTCACTCAATTCTGACAACGAATCAATGTTCAAAACTCAAAATTTTCACTTTAGAAAAGTCTAGACCAAAAAACCCCAATTTCTCATTTAAAATCATCAAAAAATGCCAAAATCAAAGATGAAATCATGGAATATAATTAAAACCGAGTCAAAAATACTTACCCCAATCCGTGTGGTGAAAATCGCCACCAAAATCGTCCAAATCCGAGCTCCATAACTCAAAATATGATACAAATGACCAAAACTTTCGAAATAGAGTACTTTATAAACACTGTCAAGAGGTGCTCTTCGCGAGCGCGGAAGAAGCATCGCGTTCATGATGCACAAATAAAAACTGACCCAAATAATGCTACGGGTTCATGGAATAGACCTCGCAAACTCAAAGAACACAGCTGCCAGACTATCACGAACACAGAGACATGAACGCAAAGAGAAATCCATCCTGACATGTCCAGCCTAACTCATTACTACGCGAACGCGAAGACAGGGACGCCGACGCGATGAAGATCATCACTAACACTTCGTGACTACGGAGGCAGGAACGTGAATGCGAAGAAGAAAAGGAGCACCAGACATCAGCAAACACCAGTAGAATTAAAATGGCCCAAAATGGTCCAAAAACCTGTCCAAAACTCACCCGAACCCTCTAGACCCCGTTTAAACATACCAACAAGTTTCAAAACATAAAACGGACCTACTCGAGGCCTCAAATCACATAAAAAAATATCAAAACCATGAATCGCATCTCAAATCGAACTTAATGAACTTTTGCACTTTCAACTGCCAAAACTTGTGCCGAATCATATCAAATCAATTCGGAATGACCTTAAATTTTGCACACAAGTTTCAAATGACAGAACGAAGCTATTCCAATTTCCAGAACTAAAATCCAAACCCGATATCGTCAAAGTCAACTCCTGTTCAAACTTATGAACATTCCAAACCTTCAAATTTTCAACCTTCGCCAAGTAGTGCTTAACCTTCTAGAAATATCCAAATGCAAATTCAGGCATACACCCTGTAGAGCATCATAATAGTACAGCCATTGCCTAACCAATTTACAGTTAACTTAAATTAGCTAGAATCATAGTTAAGTTAGTCGGTTAGTATAGTTAATTAGGTAATTAGTTGTATAAATATCTGTTTCCACATACTTGTTCAATACAACTGTCATTTTCTAACAGATTTCATTTCTTGCATCTCTATCTTCATTCTCTTCTTCTCTGCTTGATCTTCTTCTTCTATAATGGCGGTCGTGACGTTGTCCCAAGCTAACTGAATTAGACAGAGTTTACATGGTATCAGAGCTACTAATAATTGGATTGAGGGATCTATCATGAGATTTACAGTAAGGATCGAAGAATTTCAGTTCAATTTAATTATAGAAGATTAATTGCAAACCCTAAATTGATGTTCAACTGGCGATTGATGAATCGCCTAGTAGTACCTCGAGCAGAACAACTACTGGATTGATTTCCATGGCTCAAACTCTCGATTATACATATCCACTCTATTTACATCCTTCTAATGCACCTGGTTCTCTTGGGATGGAAAATTACACGTTGTAGAGTCATGCAATGAAAGTTGCACTTTTAGGCAGAAATAAGCTAGGTTTTTTGGACGGATCTATTGCGAAGAAGGATTTTGAAGGTGAATTAAAAAATAGTGAAACGGTGAAATGCAATTGGGTTTTTATGGCTAATGAGCAATGTAAATGCAGATTTACTCAGTGGAATTCTATTTTGGTCTGACACTTTTCTAGTTTGGAAGGATCTCAAGGAGAGATTTGATAAGGTAAACATTTTTCGAGCATATCTTTTACATAAAGAGATTGCTACTATAACATAAAGAGTTTCCTTCTGTTTCTATGTATTATTCCAAATTGAAAGACCTTTGGGATAAACATAGCTCTATAGTTCATCCTCCTTGTTATGAGTGTGAAAAATCTTGGGAACACACCGTGTATTTGGAGCGCCAGAAGTTATTTCATTTCTTAATGGGATTGAATGAAGGATACAGTCAAGCTAGATCACATATTTTGATGCTGAATCCTGAACCCTAGTGTGAATCAAGCTTATGCAATATGGTAATACAAAATGAAAGGCAGAAAATGCTAGATAGAGGACATTGTGTAGTAACAGAGAGAGTTGAACCAACTGCTCTCTATAGTAGTAAAGGAACAGGGCAGCAGTATCAAAGGAAGTATAGTTCACAATGTGAATTCCGTAACATGAAAAGGTACACCAAAGCTGGATGCTTCAAGTTGATGAAGTGTTATTACTGTCAAAAGAAAGGACACCTCAAGGAGAATTTCTACAAACTCAATGGCTTCCCACCAGATTTCAAGCCAAAGAAACAAGCTGACAATGTCACTGAGAATCAGCATGGTACTGATGTTTATGGTCAACATCAGATGCCTAGTAATCAGCAGACATTTGCATTTGGTCAGCAGCGGGTGGCTAATACTCATTAGTTTGCACCTACATCATCAGTATCCACTCAGGATCAATACAACAAAATCTTGCGCATTCTAAACAAGTCCAACATTACTGAACCAAGTGCTTATATGGCAGGGGCAGGTAATGTTACTTGTCAATCAGACAACACTATTTTTAAATGGATAATAGACACAGGTGCCACTAATCACATGATTGGTGATGAAGGTTTATTACAATTTGGTGTACCAGCTGATGATGCAGGGAAAGTGCAACTGCCTACATGAGATTCTGCACAAATTACACAGGTTGGAAATTGTTAACTGACTGGAGGTGATATTACCCAGAATTTCTTATGTGTACCAGCTTTCAAGTTTAATCTTTTGTCTGTGTCTAAGGTGACAAAGGAACTAAATTGTTGTGCTATGTTCTTCCCCGATTTCTGCTTATTTCAGGATCTCTCTACTGGGAAGGTGAGAGAGACTGATAAGGAGCAGGATGGACTGTATGTGATGTACTCACAAAGGAGCAGAAGTAATACAAGCATCAGGAAATCTTTAGTTGTTCAACAAAAAATAAGTGCAGATGTTTGGCACAAGAGAATGGGACATGTTCCCATCTCAATATTGAGAAAAGTTTCTACTTTTAGTAATGATAGTTTTACTAGAAGCCATTGTGATGTGCGTCCATTAGCAAGACAAACTAGGATTCCTTTCCTAATAAGTCATAGCAAAGCTAAGGATGTTTTTCAGTTTATCCACATGGATGTATGGGGTCCCTATAAATCTGTTACCTACAATGGAATGCAGTATTTTCTTACTCTTGTAGATGATCATACTAGATGGACTTGGGTTTTCTAAATGAGAGTCAAGTCTGATGTTGTTTTGTTATTGCAAAATTTCATTACGATAGTACACAATCAGTTGGACAAGTGTGGAGGTCAGATAATGGTTCATCATATGAGGAATATTGGTTGTCTATGCTATGCCACTAGACTCCCTAAGCAAGACAAGTTTGGTTCCGGGGCAATTAAAGCTGTGATGATGGCATATGGTGTTCATCAAAAGGGGTACAGGTTGTATGATCTAGAGAATGGTACTTTCTTTTTAGCAGGGATGTGGTCTTCTTTGAATCCATTTTTCCATTTAAGTCTTCACAAACTTCCCCGTTACTAATTTCTCCTATTGTGTCACATATGCCTTCATTTGGTGACTCAGTACCCTGTGTTTCTACTACAACACCATCTTTCTCTCAACCTATAGGTACGGATGATGCAACACTTTCTCCAAGGGAGTCCTTGACAACAGAGATGCCTCTCCCCCTGCAAATCACGTTACTGATTATCAGCATGCATTACTAGCTTCTAAGGGGCCTTCTATTGTTATCAATCCTGCTAATACCAGACCAAAGGGGACCATAAAGCCACCAATATGGCTTAAGGATTTTGTAGTCTAAGGAAAAGGACAACAATCTACTAATAGGTGTCTATATCCTATTGCAAATGTGGTAGCTTACAGTGGTTTGTCTGTTCAATATCAGAGTTTTATCTCCAAAGTTTCATTAGAAACTGAACCTATGTAACGACCCGGCCAGTCGTTTTGAGAGTATCAGCTCCGAACTCTTGTTTATTGCTCCCTCTATTTCATTTTTTAGTTATATTGCTGGGAGGTTTGGTTTTTGGTTTCGGAGGGAAATGGGACACATAGTCCCTAATAGAAGTTTAAGTCGTAGGAATTGACCGTAGTTTGAATTGTGTGAAGACGACTCCGAAATAGATTTTTGACGGTTCCAATAGCTTCATATGGTAATTTTGGTCTTAGGAGCATGTCCGGATGTTGATTTGGAGGTATGTAGGTCATTTCGGCATTACTTGGTGAAAGTCGGAAATTTGGATGATTTTTGAAAAGTTTGATGGGGAGTGGACTTTTTGATATCGAGGTCGGATTCCGATTCCAAAAGTTGGAGTAGGTCCCTAATGTCAATTATGACCTGTGTGCAAAATTTGAAATCAACCGAACGTGATTTGTTAGGTTTCAGAATCGTTTGTAGAAGTTGGAATTTCCTTAGTTCATTAAGCTTGAATTGAGATGTGATCCATGGTTTTAATGTTGTTTGATGTGATTTAAAGGCTCGACTAAGTCGGTATGATGTTTTAGGTCTTGTTAGTATATTCGGATGGGGTCTCGGGGGCCCTGGGTGTGATTCAGATTGAATTCGGAACAAATTTTAGACTTGTGAAAATGTTGAAGCTCCCAGCTTCTGGTTTCATCGCACATGCGATGAGGTTGGCCGCAGGTGCGGACTCGCAAAAGCGAGCATTTGGCCGCAGGTGCGAAGTTGGCTTAACCTAGCTGGGATCGCATGTGTGAGGTGAGGGCTGCATTTACACATCCGCAGATGCGGAGGTTCGATCACAGAAGTGGGTGAGGTTGGCCTGGGCTAGGGTCGCAAAAGCGGAAGGTTCTTCGCAGAAGCGGGCTCGCGGGTCCGAGCCCTGGTCCACAGAAGCTGAAATCCTAGCCATAAGTGGAATCCGTACCTACGATGGTTTTTCCGCAGGTGCGACTAAGGCCTCACAGAAGCAGTTTAACTGGGTAGGAAAGGCCTAAGTTTGAGGGTTTGATTTCATTCTCCATTTTTGGACCTCGAGAGCTCGGATTGAGGCGAAATTTTGAGGGATTTTCAGAGGGAACATTTGGGTAAGGATTCTCGACTTGATTTTGATTAATTTTCACTAATCTATCATTAGTTTCTTCATTTAATTAAGGATTTGGTTTGAGAAATTTGGGGAAAAGGTTGAAAATCCTTAGGCTAAATTTTGAGGTTTCGATCGAGATATTTGTATCGGATTTTAGTAATTTTGGTATGGGTGAACTCGATATCCAATAGGTATTCGGATTTTATAATTTTGGTCAGATTCCGAGACGTGATCCCTGGTTGACTTTTTGGGACGATTTTTTCTATTCTTTGCTAAAGTCGTAAATTCATTATTTAAATTAGTTTTTTAAAGTTATATTTATAGTATGTAATTGTTTTGGCTAGATTCGAGTCGATCAGAGCTGGAAAATCAAGGCAAAGGTCTTCTTATTGATTATTGAGCGAGATTTGAGGTAAGTGACTTGTCTAACCTTGTGTGGCGAAAATTCCCTTAGGATTTGGTTCTCTTATGTTAAATTGCATTACGTGAAGACTGGGTACGCGAGGTGACGAGTGCATATTCGAGCTAAATGTTATAAATTCGATTTTTGCTAAATAGTTCCTTTTTATTTCCTTAATTGAGTTACTCTAGTACGTGTAGTCTTCATGTTAATGTCACATGTCTACGTGTCTTATCTCTTACTTGCAATTTGTGCAACATGCTTAGTTGAATTACTTGCTTTCTTGATTTTGTATTCAGTCTTTAACTGTAGAACTCCTTGCCATAATTTAGTTATTCCATTAGTTATGTGTTGTATATTTACTTTTGGGACTACGAGGCACCTTATTTCCTTAATTGAGTTACTCTAGTACGTGTAGTCTTCATGTTAATGTCACAAGTCTACGTGTCTTATCTCTTACTTGCAATTTGTGCAACATGCTTAGTTGAATTACTTGTTTTCTTGATTTTGTATTCAGTCTTTAACTGTAGGACTCCCTGCCGTAATTTCGTTATTCCATTGGTTATGTGTTGTATATTTACTTTTAGGACTACGAGGCGGTACCTCGGGACAGCCCTATTATATATTTACTTTTGGAACTACGATGTGGTACCTGGGGAATGCCCCTGTTGTATATTTACTTTTTGGACTACGAGGGGGTATCTTGGGAGCGCCCCTATTGTGTATTTATTTTTGGGGCTACGAGGCGGTACCTCGGGAGCGCCCCTGTTGTTTACCTCTATTTGCTGCATTGTGGCTGTTACTGTTGTTGTTCCTTAATTGTGCTTCCTTACGTGTTGTAATTGTCTTCTTTGATTCTGTGTTGTTATCTTCTGTGAATTTCTAGTGCTACGCATCTCTGTCATTTCATTACATCATTATATCTTCTGTCTTGTTTCTCCTATTATTTCCAGTAGGGCCCTGACCTGACCTCGTCACTACTCTACCGAGGTTAGGCTTCGCACTTACTGAGTGTCGTTGCAGTGTACTCATACTACACTTCTGCACATCTTTTTATGCAGATCCAGGTACTGCTTACTAGACCAGGTGCCAGTGAGCTGGCCCGTACGTGGAGACTTCAAGGTACATCTGCCAGCATCCGCAGACCTCGGAGTCCCCCTCTATCTTTATTATGTTGTTTTCCTCATTCCTCATTAGACTCTGATGTATAGAGACATTTAGTATTTTTTTTCCTTTAGAGCTTGTGACTTATTTCTACTACGTTTTGGAAGTTGTAACTATTTTGAATTGCAGTTTTATTTATTTCAGATGATGAGGTTTGAGTTTTAGCTTATATTCAGTTATTCCACATTATTGTTAGGCTTACCTAGTCTTAGAGACTAGGTGCCGTCACGACATCCTACGGAGGGGAATTGGGGCCTTGAAAACCTAAGTCTTATGCTGAAGTAGCTAAGGATCCTAGATGGATTGATGTTATGAAAGTTGAAATACAAGCTTTGGAAGACAATAAGACTTGGGGGGTGGTGTCATTGCCACCTGGTAAAAGGGCAATTGGTTGCCGATGGGTAACAAAATAAAATATAAAGCTACAGGTGAGGTAGAAAGATTCAAAGCAAGGCTTGTGGCCAAAGGTTATAGCCAAAAGGAGGGGCTGGATTATCAGGAAACCATTTATCCTATAGTGAAAATGGTCATTGTTCGATCAATTATTTCAGTTGTTGCATCCAAGAACTTGGCTATCTATCAATAGATGTCTATAATGCATTCTTGCAGGGAGATCTCAATGAAGAAGTATATACGAATATGCCTCAAGGGTTCTCTGCTATTGAAGGTAAACAGCATGCCTGCAGGTTGCTTAAGTCCCTCTATGGACTCAAGCAAGCCTCCAAGCAGTGGAACATCAAGCTGGCATCTGCTTTGATTGCGTCAAGCTTCACTCAAAGCCATCTAGACAATGTGGATAATCTTTTAATAACTAGGGATGATGCCACACTTATTTAAGACACTAAGGAAACTTTGCAGAAGAATTTCAAGATTAAGGATTTGGGTGTTTAGATTCTTTTTGGGAAGTGAGTTTACAAGAAGTCAACATGGGATTTTAATGCATCAACGCAATTATGCTTGGAGCTTATTTTTGATATGGGCTTAGCAGGTGCTAAACCTGTAGCTACACCAGTTGAACTCAATCAGAAGTTAACAACTGCTGAATTTGACAAGCATCTACGTTTGTAGAATGATCCATCACTTATGATCCTGGTAGTTATCAACGACTAGTTGGGAGGCTACTCTATTTGACAGTCACTAGACCAGATATCTCCTATGTTGTCCAAATTCTTAGCCAATTCATGCATTCTCCTAAAACATTTCACATGGAGGCTACAATAAGGATTGTCAAATACATAAAGCAAAGTCCTGGCATGGGAATTCTTATGTCATCTACTGCTTCTCCTCACTTATATGCCTACTATGATGCTGATTAGGCATCTTCCCCATCCACTAGAAGGTCTATTATAGGTTATGCGGTGAAGTTGGGGGACTCTTTGATTTCATAAAAGTCAAAGAAGCAAACCACCATCTCCAGGAGCTCAGCAGAGGCAGAGTACGGGAGTTTAGCTTCTGTGGTTGCAGAGATCGTGTTGCTTGTTGGTTTATTCAAAGAATTGGGAGTGGAAGTTCAGTGCCTGTTCCTGTTCACTGTGACAACAAATCTGCTATCCAGATTGCTGCTAATTCAGTGTTTCATGAGCGTACTAAGCACATAGATACCGATTGTCACTTCAATCGAGAAAAGATTCAACTTGGTTTGATTCACACAGTCTATGTGCCTACCACAGAACAACAGGCTGATATCTTAACAAAAGGATTGACTTCTTTGCAACATCACTATCTACTTTCCAAGCTAGGAATGAAGAATGTCTTCATACCTCCTAGCTTGAGGGGGGTGTAGAGGATCACAATAGTACAGCCATTACCTAACCATTGTACAGTTAACTTAAATAAGCTGGAACCATAGTTAAGTGAGTCAGTTAGTATAGTTAGTTAGGTAATTAGTTGTATAAATTTCTTTTTCCACAAACTTGTTCATTACATCTATCATTTTCTATCAGATTTCATTTCCTGCATCTCTGTCTTCATTCTCTTCTTTTCTGCTCGATCTTCTTCTTCTACAATGGCGGTCGTGACTTAGTCTCAAGCTCACTGAATTAGACAAAGTTTACACGCCCAAGTCCAAAATTATCATCCGGACCTAACGGAATCATCAAAACTCCGATCCTGATTCAATATATGTCACACCTCTTTTCGTACACTCCCCCGGGAGAGGAAAATGTATAAAAATGAGTTTTTCCAATTAAAGTGACATTGATCGAAATGGGATTATTGAATTATTTTCAGAGTCGCCACTTGGAAATTTAAATTGGTGTTCCAAGTCACCGGTATCCCAGATCGAGGAAAAGTTTGACTCTCATAAAGAAGTCTGCGAACCAGAAATTCTGAGTAAGGAATTCTGTTAACCCGCGGGAAGGTATTAAGCACCCTCGGGTTCCGTGGTTTTAGCACGGTCGCTTATTGTTATAATTGGCTTATTATCTGATCTTATACCTGTTATTAACCTATGGGCATTTTGCCTCATTCCGCTTTTCCGATTTTAAAGTTTTATAAGGAAAATTGCAATGTCAATCAAACGATGCCACAAATCACGTCACATAAATGCACCCGCGGCTTGTAACATCTTTTAATTAAACATCAAGATTTGAAATTTGGGTCACATAAATGCGCACCCGAAGTTAGGAAGTTCAATTATTAAAATAACGCGCCTAAAGCAGCTACGCGTTTTTAACTTTTTGAGGGCCATGAATCTTTGCTAAATAGCGCACCTCGACTTTTCTAAATGTTCAAGTAATGAGGGCCATGTATCTGTAGATTTTGTTTGGCATGGCACGCCTCGAACTAATTTAAAGGGCTCCACTATTTAAATTGTTAAATCGGGTCACCTAAAAGGCACCCCCGAAGTTCGTATTGTCACTATGTCACGGAAACCGTACCCATAGTGGTAACACAATTAATCACACTTACAAAGCAAGTTACTAAAGTTTGAAACATTAAGACTCATTCATTAATTATTTAATTAAGAGGGCCATTGAGGA
>MCJB01050058.1:815-37311 GCA_002018475.1 Nicotiana obtusifolia
AGCAAAGGGAAAGCAATCTGCCTCCAGTCCCCTGGACAGCGCCCAGCGCCCCCCAGGGGACTGATTCCGGAAAAAGTGTCCTACTTCATCTAGAAGACCCCTAAACCGACCCAAAACCTTCCCAACTCCTATATAAACATCCCTAAACCCATTGTGAAGGGAGAGAACGTGATTTTGGAGCAAAAGGAGGCCTAGGAACATCAACAACATCAACAATTTCTCAGTTCATCAATCCAAACTAGTATCTTTATTTTAGTTTTTCTTACTTAGTTATTTGATTTTGTTGAACATGAGTGGCTAATCACCCTTTGTTCCGGGGTTGTGATTAGCCATGAATATTGTGTTTCTAACTTGATGATTTCGTTTTAATAGTTAATGTGGATAAGATTGCTTCTTCAATTCTATGCTAAATTGCTTAATTGTTTTGGCCACCAATTAAGTTCTATCAATTATCTATGCTATGTTTGGGAAAACCAAGTCTAGATTAGAATAAGGATTGAAGAAAGCATGTTCTTAACTTTGTTAAAAAGAGCGGATTCGTGGTTAGGATAGGAATATACTTAATCACCATGCTTAATTATAGAATCGTGTTCTTCATGCATTCTTGCTAGATTAATTCCATAGGAATATAGGCATTAATCTTGTTAGGAATAGGCGAATAGTACTTCGGAAGAAGGCTATGAGTATCATTATCGATTAATTAGCAATCTTACATTAACTACATGAACGATAAGTCAATTAGAACGCAATAGGATTGGAAACAAAATCACAACCCTGGAATCTTTGTTTTATTGATTACAAAATACATATTTGTTCTTTGCAATTCCTAGATTTACATTAGAATTACAATCTAGAATAAACTATATACTAAACTTGATCTTTGCTTGATTAAATAACAATATTAGTTGTTATAAAGTAGTTAACTTAAGTCCCTTGGGTACGATAATCCGGACTCAGTGTCCTATATTACTTGTCGATCACGTATACTTGCGTGTGCGTAAGGAAGCAATAATACCCTTTTGTTCTTAATTGAATTATTTTGATTCTTTTACCTCTTAAAGCACTTGAATTGTAAAAGTGTAGGAAGAAGTATAAAGGAAACTTAGATAATGGTTGAGCGAAACCAATGAAAGTAAAAAAGATGTACTTGTATCTTAAAAGAAAACACCACGAGCTAGGAGTACAAAGCACAAGAAAAATATTCGAAAAGAGAAAGAGAGAAAAAGAAGAAAAATCTGCCAGAAAAGAAATAAATATATTGCAAAAATAATTACCTCTTGTCCTTATTAGTGAGTGGGAGTTACAATACCGCTTAAAGGAAGAAGAAATATTTTTTTGGGGTAATCATGCTGGTGAAGTTAAAGTTTGATTAAAGAATGCTGCTCTTAAAGTGATTATGTGATGTGCTAAAGTACTTCGGAGGATTAATCACTATTCCTAAATATATGTTACCCATACCTTAGCCCACATTACAATTATGATAAAGTCCTAATTGATTTTAGACCGAGCGGACTTATATTAGTAGAGGTTTACATAATGGGCAAGCCTATGGTACCTTTTGCATGCATGTGTTTTCTTTGTGAGAGACACGATTTCACGATGAAGTACTTAGGAGGATTTGAATGTATAGGCTGATTAGTCTCTTTGTTTGTTTTTTGTGCGAGCACACGATTTCACGGTGGATAGGTAACATTATTAGACTTCTCTATAAGGTTGAGTGTTCAAGCCTTATTGTGATATTGAGCTGGTTTCTGAGGCTAAGATTGTTATGATCATGTTGTTTATGTTTAGAATATTTTAAAGTTTGGCATAAGTCATGGGAAGTGTGTATTGGATGTATATGCTAGAGCTTAATTGTTGTTATAAACTATGGTCATAGATATAGTGCGCTTTTAATGTGTGGCTTGTTGAGGTGCTTCAAAATAAAGTTATTAGTTGGTTGACTCAAGGGCTAGCAACGGTCAAGTGTGGGGTGGTGATGTTTGACTATAATTCTATATTTTATGACATTACTTGCTTCACATTTTGAGGTTTAATGATGATTAGTGTAATGGTTGAGTTTAATTGAGTTGATGTTATGTGTATAAACGTTTGAATATAAAGTGGAGATAAAGTTAGTCATGAACAAAAACCTCACCAAGTCGTGATGGCACCTAACCCAACCGGCTAGGTAATCCAAACATTATAAGATACTACTAAATTGAGAAATCAACAATATATTTAATAAACACTGCAACATAATTCAATACAACTATCCCAAGGATTAGTAGTACAAGTCATAAGCCACTATGATTTAGATTTACAAAGTTAGTAAAAGGAATAAATACAATATCTATTTGAAAGTTAGATAAATAGAAATGAAATCTGAAGCTAGCATGAACAAAATGGTAGTATGAATCCGACACGCTGGTACTTCTCCAATACAATGCTCGTCTTCATAGCTACTCAGCTCTAGAATCTGCACGCAAGGTGCATAAGTGTAGTATGAGTACAACCGATCCTATATATTCAGTAAGTATCTTGACTAGCCTCGGATAAGTAGTGACGGGGTTTTTAAGTCAAAAGATACCTACTTGTAGAATCTGTGCAGCTCAATAACATGTATAACATAAAGAAAATATTCCAGATAGACAAATACGGAGTAAAGAATAGCACCAGTAAAGATTCCCAACATGATCCGGTTCCGTACTAATTACCAAATAACACGTCCATAGAACCTTTCAAGAATCAAATGTATAAATGCATGATGACAACTTTTTTTTACATCAATCCGTTATGCTACCAACAACTCGACAAAACATAAGAATTTAATTTAACACATATAAACCTATCCTGGCAACCAAATCATCAAATAACCACATAGGCATAGATTAACATGTTAAGTGAAATGTAAAAACATATAAAATGCACGATAACTCATAGAGAATTCACAACAACACACAGTTCAAAACAAGTCATCAAATAGAAATACAAACATATGGCACCTCGTGTCCACACAAAATTACAATTGTCACATGTATCACTCCGCCGTGACAAAATCACAATAGCCACCTGTGTCACTCCGCCCTGACAAAAAATAATATCTCGCCTAACAAAATAATAGTAGCTCGCCTTCGTCACTCTTGTTTAACAATATCCCGCCTTGTCGCTCCTGTTTAACAATATCCCCCCTTGTCGCTCTCGCCTGATAAAAGAACAATATCCTGCCTTTTCACTCCGGTTTAATATTATTCCCATCACAACAATAACATCAATCGCAATCGCACGATAAAAATCTTGTGCCAACACCCAACAATCCGCCCAACATGTTCACATGTGCCACGATCACAACAATGCAAAATAACAAATCATCATCAAGAAGCATACCCTCATAACTCATCAATAAACTTCACAATGACATAATCAACAAATGTTTGGATGGGGTTCAACATATAAAACATGACTACGGAAAAATTAGATATAGCAACCAAGTTCAAGTAGTCATACAAAGGATCAGATGTGTGTCATAGAGTGCACATGTCCCAATCAAGGAATAACACAAGAACAAGTACTAATGTGTGCTTATAACTACGTGTATCTATCTCCGAGGCAAGCTTAGCGTAAATCTCAAAATTTGCTCATCATCTTCAACATAAGTTACAATAGCCTCAATGGCATGTTTTATTGTACTCACTTAGTATTTATTAAATAATACATAGAATCATATAAAACACACAACCATACAAGAAATAGAGTATGCTAGAATCTACCTCGAGTATGAATACCCCTAGAACATGTATATACACTTGTTACCACATATATACATCACCCTCTTATGTAGAAAAAAATATCAATTAGTAAGAACAATTCCCTCAATATAACTAGGCAAGACACTTACCTCAAACAAGGTAAGTCAATACTCTAACAACGCTTCCCCATGAATCAACCTCCGAACGACCGAGTCTAGAAAAAAAAATTCAATAGCATCAAATGAAGCCACATGAAATAATCCCAAACAATAAAGCTTCGATCTTTATACAAATGGACAAAGTCAACCCAGGCCCGCACCTCGAAACTCGAAAACTCAAGAAATCCCGAGCACCCATTCTAATATGAGTTCAAATATACAAGTTCCATCCAAAATCAACTCAAAATGGGGGTTCAAATCTCCATTATTAAATTTAGAAAAATGTTTTGCCAAAAATCCCAAAATGCACTTTCTTATCTTTCAAGCGAAAATCCTCTTTTCTTCTTTAAAATTCCTTGATTTAGAGCTAAAATCAATGATAGATTCATGTTATAATCATACATTCGGGTTGGGTTTACTTACCTTGGTGAAGTAGATGAAAACTCCGACAAAAATTGCATGTTCCCGAGCACCAAAACTTTGTGGAAAAAAGTGACTAAATGTCTAAACAAGTAAAAATGTAGCAGATGTCACACCTTGAATCAGATGCTAGACGATCCCCGGAACTCATATTTTATAAGCCCAATATATTCCTTGCGATATTACAGCCAATGTAGCCTTTTGAATCACCTAATTTGGCCTTAAAATGAGGAAGATATAATATTTTGAAGTTTTAAAGGACGTTTGAAAATTTCAGGGATATAACTGGTATTTTCGGAATTGTTGCACCAGAAAAATCAGCAATAGAAAATCTTCATTTTATCACCCAAAAAATATTTGTAACATCCCCGACATAAACCGTATATGTTTGTCAATTATAAAATATGCTACAACCCTGCTCGCCTACTCTAAACACCAAAAAGAGGTCATCGTAATCCGATATTAACCATGGTCAAACTCCAAATCCTTAACTTAATTAGTCTCCCAACCAATGATTCAAACACGTCCGAGCCTCTCAGGACCCCATACAGTTATACCAATAAGAACAAATAAATTATACAAACTTATCCAAAGGCTCAAAACACGCCCGGGGATATTACAACAAAGAATCGAGGCTCAACCCGAATATAATTTCTCTCAAGTTATTAAATCTTCATTCTTTCAAAAGAGTGTCTGAATCACACTTACACACTTTGGCTTACTTCCAAACTTTGCACACAAGTTCAATTCAACTACATAGACCCATCAAAAATCTCGGATCACCAATTGGAGTCGAATAACATTAAAGTCAACTCTTTGTCAAGCTTATGAACTCTTAAGTTCTTCAAATTGCCAAGTTTCGACAAATAGTGTCAAATTATTCTAAGAACCTCCAAAACCAATCCGAACATATGTACAAGTACAAAATCATCATACAAACTTATTGGAACAATCTATCACAGGCCGACCTCGGGGAGCGCGACTGGCGCTCAACCGAGATAACCCGACCGAGCAAGCCTGTTAGATTTCCTTCAACCCAACTCATCCATGAAAATAGAGGAGATATATTCTATTAATTAAACACTGAGATAATTCCATAAACAACCCCAACTCCATTACCATTAGTTACTCCATTTTTAAGTCTCAAAATACAAACACTTTCATAGTTTGAAGTAGAACATGTGATCCACATACAACATTACTAGCTTGACTTTCCCAAAACCAATACACAACCCACACTATGTCTATGAAGCCTCTAATAGATATAAAAGAGTATAATGATCGTGCCGGTAACGAGGCTTCGGCTATACCTCAAAACGTAATACACAAAGAACAAAAGATGCACAACCTCGAAATGAATTGGGGCGCAGTCAGCTGGGAAGAGAGGTACCGCTATCACTGGTTAATGCCTCCCGTTGTGGAACCACCTGCATCCATTAAAGATGCAGCGCCCCCGGCAAAAGGGACGTTATTACATGTCGAATAGTAAAGGACTTGGAAATACAACATGAATATAATTAATCATGGTAACAATAATAGGGCTTAGATAGCCGTTAAAGTCCAAAGCAAATTTATTAAGAACTTCCAATAACATTCATAAATTTCAAGTCGGGGATCCTCTGCAACCACCTTTACACAAAGCGGCCCTGCCGCCTCACCTCAATGTATGCGGGAGGAGGTGTAATTACAATACCACAATTCTACACGAAGCGGCCCTGCCGTCTCACCCCAATGAATGCAGGTGGAGGTGTAACCACAATACCACAACTTTTTGTAATGCGACCCTGCTGCCTCACCCGAATGTATGAGGGTGGATGTGTAACCACAATACTGCAACTCTACACAAAGTGGCTCTGCTGTCTCACCCCAAGCCTCACCCCAATGTATGCGGATGGAGGTGTAACCACAACTTGGATTCTCAAAACGATAACAATTTGTACAAAAGATTTCCTTTCAAATCAATCCGTTTGACACCTTTGGCCTTAACAAAAATATGAGTTCATAAGATTTCATCATAGAAGAAATAAGTGTTTGATCGTATTGATTTCACACAAGGTTTCCTTCCCAAAGGGGTATAGCATAACTAATTAACAATAGAAATCTTTAACACATGAGACTTCAGACACATTATGCAATTTGGGAATCAATTTACTAGCTTGAACATCCCACCTCAATAGTGTTTAAAGTTCGACTACACATGATGGAGTTTTACAGGGATTCAAGAATTCTGATACTAGAAGAAGAGTTTAGCCTTCATACCTCAAAAGAAATTTCCTTGGTGTAACAATAACATCCCGACACTTTAATGATATTAATCTATAAAAGAGGGGAGAATTACAAGCAAGAATAGAGGAATTCGTATGGCAAGAGTTGCTACGCTTATGACCCAACCTTCCCTCAAATAATTCAAGAACAAAATCACCCAAGATGGTTCAACAACATTCCCATAGTCTCTATTAGCTCATGCATGTGATAAATCTACCCTCATCACCCATAAACAACCCAAACCCGAAATTGAAGAATTGGGGGAAGAAATTCTTACCTTTTTGAAGCCCTAGCAAGTTTCATTTGATGGAATTCCAAGGTTTGATCAAAATAGAGTAGTGAAATCCTTAGTCCTCCCTTTTCTCTCTCTAGAATAGCTCTCTCCTCTCTCTAATATGTCAGGTAATCCCCCAAAAATGAACCCTCAGGCTATATAAATGAAATAGAGTCGGGTTATCAAAAAAAAAATTTAAAGATGAAGCCATAATGAAGATCTGCGGTCGCATATGCGACCGCACAGCATTTCTGCGGTCGGCAAATTGGACCGCATAATGGTCCTCCAAAACTGCGCATTTCTGCTTCACTCTGCAAAAGGCTGCGATCCGCAGACCAATTCTGTGATCGAATAATGGACCGCATAACCTCCTTCAGAAATTTCTCATACAGGATCTGCGATGGGATCTGCGGCCCGCATAACGGTTCTGCGACCGCATAATGGGCCGCATAATGGTCCTCAAAATTGGCAAATCTTTCTACTTCATTTTGCGGCCAATCTGCAGCCTGCAAATTGGTTCTGCGGTTGCATAGTGGACCACTGAACGGCCATGTTCTGAAAACGTTTTCCTTCAACACCTCAATGAACTGAGCATCCCCAAAAGTTCGTAATGCGGAGAGCTTGCTCGCCACAGAGAATTTCTACATTCCTCTAACACATTAGCTTACCTCGGCACCACAAAACCTAGGGTTCTTGGTGAAATTTTGCGGGGCCTTACATCCTCCCCCACTTAAGATCAGTTGTCCTTGAATGAGGGTCTAAATCTACCATTAGCATTCAATATGACCAGATTGTCACTTCACACACCAGTAATTCTAAATTTTGACTAACTCCCAAAATTCCCTAAAGTTTCAGCAGAGTTTCCCTTGTAACTGCGCATATCCACCTACCAGAGAATCCCATAAATCAATCCTAACAACATAACCACAACATAACGATGTAAAACAATATGGAAACAACACAAGCAGCAACGCCATAAACATTGCATTACCAAGAGGGAGTATCCTTAACATAAGTTGTACAGGGGGAACATAATTTGAAAAAATTTTAGCTCTTAACATCGTGGATACAATTACATAGCTATTCAAATAAACTAGGGTACTTCTTTTTCATATATTCCTGGGCTTCCCAGGTGGCGTCTTCAACTTGTTGGTTTCGCCATAATACTTTCACGGAGGCAATTTCTTTATTTCATAGCTTTCGGACTTGCCTATCAAGAATGGCAACTGCAATTTCTTCATAGGTCTGTTCTTCATTAACCTCAATGGCCTCAACTGGCATAATAAGCGATGGATCTCCAACCACTTTCTTCGACATGGATACGTGAAACATCAGGTGCACTAAAGACATATCTGGAGGTAGTTCAGGCTTGTAGGCCACCCGGCCAATCCTCTGAATGATTCTGTACGGTCCAACGTACCTCAGAGTCAACTTCCCTTTCTTACCAAACTGCATTATGCCCTTCCTAGGGAAAACCTTGAAGAATACCCAATCATCCTCTTTGAACTCCAATTCCCTGTGAGAAAATCCGAATAGGACTTTTGACGACTTTAAGCACTTTCCAACCAATCCTTTTTAACATTCTCCATAGCTTGAGTTCTATCAATAATTCTTCTTCCCCAATCTTGAACCACCCAATGGGAGATCTACATCTCCTATCCTGTAAAGCCTCGAACAGTGCCATATGAATACTAGCATGATAACAGTTGTTGTAGGAAAATTCTATGAGTAGCAAATGATCATCCCCACTACCCTTGAAGTCGAGAACATAAGCGCACAACATATCCTCAAGCGTCCGAGAAGTCCGCTCTACCTGTCCGTCAGTCTGCGGGTGAAAGGGTGTACTAAGATTCGTTTGAGTACCCAAACCTTGCTAAAATTTCTTCCCAATGTAAGATGTTAAATATGCCCCTCGATCTGAGATAATAGAAACGGGAGTGCCATGAAACCTGACTATTTCCTAGATATACAACTGGGCATACTGCTCCATGGTGTGTCGTAGCCTTAACAGGTAAGAAATGTGCTGATTTCGTGAGTCGGTCCTCAATAACCCAAATCGAGTTGAACATGCGAGGAGTGGGAGGTAATCCCACCACAAATTCCATATTGATCATCTCCCATTTCTAGATCAGAATTTCTATGTTCTATGCCAACCCACCAGGCCTTTGATGTTCGGCCTTTACTTGCCGACAATTTGGACACTTCGCCACAAAGTCCGCTACACTCCTCTTCATATTATTCCACCACTAGACTTCCTTAACATCATGATACATCTTTGTAGAGCCTGGGTGCATGGAATACCTACAAGTGTGAGCCTCGGTCATGATTCTTTCCTGGAGGCCATCCACATTTGGAACACATAATCACCTTGGTACCTTAGTGTACCATCATCCATGCCAAGAGAAAAGGCCATGGTCTTATGCTTATGAATCCCCTCCTTCAATTGTACCAACAATGGGTCGTTCTACTGCTTTCTTTGACTTCCACAACAAGCGATGATTCAGCCCTATTTTGCACAATCACTCCACCTTCACTAGTGTTCGCAAGACGAACTCCCAAACTAGCTAACTGATGAACCTCCTTGGCCAACGACCGTTGATCTACCTCCACGGGAGCCAACTACCCATAAATTTCTGGCTAAGAGCATCCGCTACAACATTAGCCTTCCCCCGATTATACAGAATATCGATGTCGTAATCTTTGAGTAACTCAAGCCATCTTCTCTACCTCAGATTCAATTCCTTCAGTTTGAAAATATACTGAAGGCTCTTATGGTCCGTGAATATATCCACATGGACCCCATACAGATAATGACGCCAAATCTTCAATGCAAATACCACCACCGCAAGCTCTAAGTCATGTGTTGGATAGTTCCTTTCATGATTCTTGAGTTTCCTAGAAGCATAAGCTATCACCTTGCCATGTTGCATTAATATGCACCCAAGTCGGATTCTTGAAGCATCACAATATACTACAAACTCTTATGTGCCCTCTAGTTGGGTCAACACTACCGTAGTCAATCTTAGTTTCAAACCCTGGAAGCTCCTTTCACAAGCATCGGACCATTGGAACTTAGCTGCCTTCTGTGTCAATTTAGTCAACGGAGATGAAAGATTAGAGAACTCCTCCACAAACTTTATGTAATATCCAGCTAAGCCCAAGAAACTACGAATCTCAGTTGGGGTAGTAGGTCTAGGCTAATTCTTCACCGCTGGGGTAGTGGGTCTAGGCTAATTCTTCACCACTGAAATATTTTGAGGATCAAACTTAATTCCTTCTCTAGAGACAACATGACTCAAGAACGTGACAGACTCAAAGCCAAAATTCATATTTTGAAAACTTTGCATACAACTGGTGCCGGTATAGGATCTGCAAAACTGCCCTAAGATGATCGGCATGGTCCTCTCGATTGCGCGAATATACCAGAATATCGTCAATGAACACTATCACGAATGAGTTAAGAAAAGGCTTGAAGAATCGATTCATAAGATCCATGAAAGCTGTCGTGGCATTTATTAGCCCAAAGGACATTACCAGAAATTCATAGTGCCCATACCGGATCCTGATAGCTATTTTTGGAATATCCTATTCCATGATCTTCAATTGGTGATACTCGGATCTTTCGATCTCGGAGAAGTACTTAGCACCTTGAAATTGGTCAAACAAGTCATTTATCCTCGGCAGTGGGTACTTATTCTTGATTGAGACCTTGTTGAGCTGCCGATAGTCAATACACATTCTCAATGACCCATCTTTCTTCCTTACAAAAAGGATCGGTGCACCCTAAGGTGACAGACTCGGCTGGATGAAACCCTTCTCTAACAAATCCTTCAATTGTTCCTTTAGCTTCTTCAATTCTGCCGGTGCCATTCTGTAGGGTGGAATAAATATAGGCTGCGTGCCTGGCATCACATTAATCCCAAAATCAATCTCCCTGTTTGGTGGGATCCCAGGGAGCTCATCCAAAAAGACCCTCAGAAATTCATTCACAACAGGCACGAACTCAAGTGTAGGTGCCTCAGCATCGGTGTCCCTAACCCGGACCAAATAGTAGATACACCCCTTGTAATCATGTTCGTGGCGAAGCCTCTGAATCCCGACCCCTTTGTATAGCATAAAATCTACTGAGGCCTCCCGCATTCTAGGTGCCACCCCCTAGCTGTACCACGCCCCGCGGGCACTAGAGTGCCTTGAGCTGGAAGAGGCGCTGCGGATATAGTAGCTGTAGAACTAGCTGGTTGTGTCGCACCCCTGACCATGATCTGGCGGGACAAGCGGCAATCCCTCTGCATGTGACCCCTCATACTGCACTCGTATCATATATTTAGGTCTATGAAGCAGACCCCAAAGTGCATCCTCCCACACTTAGGGCATGGGAGCCTCCGCTACTGCTAGAATCTCCCTCCAGGCCGACCCTGCTTGTGGGGTCCCCTATTGCCCTGACTGGGCCTGAAACGATTCCCCTGCTGCTGACTGGGGCCTGATGGCTGTGCACACATCGAAGACTGAGCGAATGACTGAGATGGCCCTGATGACCCTCCCATAAATGTCGAACTACCACCACCATTACCGAAAGAATCACCAAAGTTGCTCGCGGACCGGGCCTTAGTGCTACCCTCTCGCTCCATCCTATTATTCAATTGGCGGGTTTTTGTGGCTTGAGAAAATGCCACCATCTTCCCATAGTTCATATCAGAATTCAAGGCAGCCATCACAGCCTCATTAATAACGAAGGGACCAAGGCCTTGTACAAACCGGTGCACTCTAGCCTCCATAGTGGGCAACATGTGAATAGCATACCTGGACAGGCGCAGGAACTCCAAACATTACTCCCACACATTCATGCTACCCTGCTTCAGGCTCTCAAACTCAGTGGCACGGGCCGCCTTAGTCTCGGCAGGGAAGAAGTGATCCATAAAGGAATCGGTGAACTCACTAAACCTCGCCGAAGGGCTCCCCTCCTCACGGGACTCCTCCTACATCTCAAACAAAGAGTAGGCCACCCCTTTCAAGAAGTAGGAGGCTAACTCCACTCCCTCCGTCTTAATAGAACGCATAACTCGAAGAGTCTTGTGCATCTCATCAATGAATCCCGAGGGTCCTCCTCAAGATCAGCACCTATGAACACTGGAGGATCCAACTGGAGAAATCTGTTCACCCTGGAACTAGCGGAACCTCCTGGCTGACTAGAAGATGTGGGTGCAACATTTGATCTCTGGGCTTGGGGGGCCACTATTTGAGCCAACATCTATATGGCTCCCCTAAGATCCCCATCAGAAACACCGTGACCGGAATCTGGGGCTGGAGGGGGAACTAGAATATCAGTTGGAGGGGCCGTTACACCCTCAATAAGTGTAGGATGGTGCATTCTGAGCAGGAATAGTAGATTCAGGCAGTGTAGTAGTTGGGGGAATGTCCTCACCCCTCGGGTGCTCACCGACCTAATCAGTAATTGAATCAAGCGCCACTCCCGGGGTGACATTGGCTCCTTGGATAGTTCTTGCCATCTTCCTAGGTGCCATATACTGAAAGTTAAAGCAATGCACGAGTTAAAGGAGGAACAATCTTACAATCAGCTTCATCGCACGATCAAGAATATCAAAGAAGGGTATTATTCCTAAATGCCCAAGTAGCCTCCAAATTATAGATGTGGTCGACAACACACCGATAAGAAGGACTCTACTAGACATGGCTTCGAGACATTCTAGGACACTTTAAAATCTCAGGCTCAGATACCAAGCTTGTCACGCCCCGACCTCGGGGAGTGCGACCGGCGCTCAACCGAGATAACCCGGCCGAGCAAGCCTATTAGATTTCCTTCTACCTAACTCATCCGTGAATAAAGAGGAGATATATTCTATTAATTAAACCCTGAGATGATTTCATAAACAACCCAACTCCATTACCATTAGTTACTCCATTTTTAACTCTTAAAATACAAACACTTCCATAGATTAAAGTGGAACATGTGATACACATGCAACATTACTAGCTTGACTTTCCCAACACCAATACACAACCCACACTATGTCTATGAAGCCTCTAACATATATAAAAGAGTATAATGATCGTGCAGCAACAAGGCTCTGGCTATACCTCAAAACATAAACACGGAACAAAAGATGCACGACCTCGAAATGAAGTACGCTCACCAAGTCAGTTGGGAAGAGAGGTCGCTATCACTGGTCAACGCCTCCCGCTGTGGAACCACCTGCATCCATTAAAGATGCAGCGCCCCCGGTAAAAGGGACGTTAGTACATGTCGAATAGTACTAGTATGAAAAGAAAAACACCTATTCAAGGACATGGAAATGCAACATGAATATGATGAATCATGGTAACAATAATAGGGCTTAGATAGCCGTTAAAGTCAAAAAAAGTTTATTAAGAACTTCCAATAACATTCATAAATTTCAAGTTAGGGATCCTCTGCAACCACCTTTGCACAGAGCGGCCCTGCCGCCTCAGCCCAATGTATGCGGGTGGATGTGTAATCACAATACTACAAGTCTTTACAAAGAAGCCCTGCCACCTCACCCCAATGTATGCGGGTGGAGGTGTAACAACAATACCAAAACTTTACAAAAAGCGACCCTGCCGCCTCACCCTAATGTATGAGGGTGGAGGTGTAACCACGATACCACAACTCTACACAAAGCGGCCCTGCCGCTTCACCCTAATGTATGCGAGTGGAGTTGTAACCAAAATACCACAACACTACACAAAGCGGCCCTGCCGCCTCACCCCAATGTATGCGGGTAGAGGTGTAACCACAATACCACAACTTTACACAAAGTGACCCTGCCACCTCACCCCAATGTATGAGGGTGGAGAGGTAATCACAATACCACAACTCTACATAAAGCGGCCCTGCCACCTCACCCCAATGTATGTGTGTGGAGATGTAACCACAATACTACAACTTTACACAAAGCGGCGCTGCTGCCTCACCCCAATGTATGAGGGTGGAGGTGCAAAAACAATACTACAACTCTACACAAAGTGGCCCTACCGCCTCACCCTACTGTATGTGGGTGGAGGTGTAACTACAACTTGAATTCTCAAAACAATAACAATTTGTACAGAAGATTTTCTTTCAAATCAATCCATTTGGCACCTTTGGCCTTAACAAAAATATGAGTTCATAAGTGATTGATCGTATTGATTTCATACAAGTTTTTCTTTCCAAAAGGGGTATAACATAATTAAGTCACAGTAGAAATCTTTAACTCATGAGGGTTCAGACACGTTATGCAATTTGGGAAGCAATTTACTAGCTTGAACATCCCACCTTAACAGCGTTTCGAGTTTGACTACACATAATGGAGTTTTGCAGGGATTCAAGAATTCTGATACTAGAAGAAGAGTTTAGCCTTCATACCTCAAAAGAGGTTTCCTTGGTGTAACAATAACGTCCTAACACTTCTAACAATGTTAATCTATAAAAGAGGGGAGAATTATAAGCATGATTAGAGGAATTCGTATGGCAAGAGCTGCTACACTGATGACCTAACCTTCCCTCAACTAATTCAAGTACAAAATAACCCAAGATGGTTCAACAACATTCCCACAGTCTCTATTAGCTCATGCATGTGATAAATCTACCCTTATCACCCGTAATCAACCCAAACCCGAAATTGAAGAATTGGGGGAAGAAATTCTTACCTTTTTGAAGCTCTAGCAAGTTCCTTCTGATGGAATTCCGAGGTTTGATCAAAGTAGAGTAGTGAAATCCTTAGTCGTCCCTTTCCTCTCTCTAGAATAGCTCTCTTCTCTCTCTATAATGTCAGGTAATCCCCCAAAAATGAATCCTCAGGCTAGATAAACGATATAGGGGTTGGCTTATAAAATTAGAAAAATGAAGCCCCGATACAGATCTGTTGTCGCATATGCGACCACATAACACTTCTGCGATCCATAAAATTGACCACATAATGGCCCTCTAAAACTGGCAATTTCTGCTTCACTCTGCAACAGGTCTGCGTTTCGCAGACCAATTTTGTGGTCGCATAATGGACCACGGAACCTCCTTCCGAAATTTCTCATGCAGGATCTGTGATGGGATATGTGACCCGCATAACGGTTCTGCAACCGCATAATGGACGGCATAATGATCCTCAAAATTGGCAATTATTTCTGCTTCATTCTGCAGCCAATCTACGGCTCGCAAACTGGTCCTACGGTCACATAGTTGACCGCGAACAACCATGTTCTGTAAACTTTTTCCTTCAACACCTCGACTCACTGAGTAACCCCAAAAGTCCATGCCGTGGCAAGCTTGCTCGCTACGAAGAATTTCTACAATCCTCAAATGCATTAACTACCTCAGCACCACAAAACCTCGGGTTCTAGGTGAAACTTCGCGGGGCCTTACACTATCAAAACTCTATTCCGAGTCCGTTTATCCAAAAGTCAAACCTTGGTCAACTCTTTCAACTTAAAGCTTCCAAATCGAGAGTCATTCTTCCAAATAAATCATGAACCTCTCAAAAACCAAAACTGACCATACACGCAATTCATAATATATATTAAGAAGCTACTCAAAAGTCTCAAACAATCAAACAGAATGCTAAAGCTCAGAACGACCGGTCGAGTCGCTACATTCTCCCCCACTTAAACATATGTTCGTCCTCGAACGTGCCAAGAATCATTCCAACATCATCCAATCACTACATAACTCATTACGCATACCCATGGTTCATCCCACGTTACCACAATCCATATAAGTCCATTAGTCGTTCCTGACTGAAGCTTCTTTCTTAAACCTTATCCCATAAACTTACAACCCAAACTCCAACATCTGAAATTCCTTATAAGATCTGATTCTCACATATACACTGTGTACAAGTCTCAGCAAGCTGCTTCAAGCTATAACTATATTCCCAAGATGTACCCACACGATGTACCATATAACTCATTTTGATCATAGTAATAAGTTCCAATCACAATGGCTGCTCATTACCAAAAACGGTACAGGTTATATACCTCATATAAAATAGAACCTTGTTTCAAACCTTCACAACACTGCTAATGATGTAAGAAACATGTAGAAACTCATAACCACTCACCCAATCAACAAGTCGTGGAGTTTTCTCATCGGACAAGAACCATTTCCAAACTTTGAGCTAATTAATGATATTTTTAACCAAACATACCTTATCCAAGTCTAATTGCGCTAATTTCAGGTCCAGTGATCTCATATCACTTGGTTGTAACAACCCGGCTGGTCATTTTGAATGTTTGTATTCTGTTCAGCTATTTGAAGTCTTGAGAAGCATCGTATGATGTATTATGACTTGTGCTTTTTCAAGTTATTTAGAATTGATTTGGAAGAATGATTCTCAACTAGGAAGCTTTAAGTTGGAAGAGTTGACCAAGTTTGACTTTTTAGTACTTCACCTCGGATTGGAGTTTTGATGGTTCCATTAGGTCCAGATTGGACATGAGTGTATGAACATATTTTTATTTGGATATTTCTAGAAGGTATCAGCACTATTTGGCGAAAGTTGGATATTTGAAGGTTAGGAATGTTCATAAGTTTGACCAGGAGTTGATTTTGATGATATTGGGTTCAGATTGTGGTTCCAATAATTTGAATAGCTTTCTTATGTCATTTGGGACTTGTGTGCAAAATTTGAGTTCATTTCGAGTTGATTTGATAAGGTTCGGCACGAGTTTTGAAAGTTAAAAGATTCAAAGTTCATTAAGTTCGATTTGAGGTGCAATTCGTGGTTTTGATGTTGTTATGCGTGATTTGAGGCACTGAGTAAGTCTGTGTTATGTTATGGGCTTGTTGATATATTCGGACGGCGTCCCGACGGGCTCGGATTAGTTTCGGATAGGTTTGCATTGTGTTGCGCTCATTTTTTTTCAACGTTGTTTCTTCAAGCATGAATGGTACCACATTAAGAAAATAAGCTCCAATTTCTATTTTGATTAAAGCAATAGATCCATATCGTAATTTTGGAACCATGGCAACTGGAATCATCAAGTTTCGACATCGTACGAGGAATTTATGGTTCTTTTACTAAGAATTGGGTTGCTAGATTTTTTTTCAGATTAATTATGAAATTACAACTAATTCGTATTTAAAAATCTGGACTATTTTCAAATATTGAAACTAATACTTCTCCTTCATTATAAGGTCAAATGGAGTGATTAAACACCCTAACATGACTGGAATTTCATAAGGAATCCATTAGAGGCATCAAAAGTGAGTTTCAGGATTATTTGGCATAAGTAACGAGCCAGAACAGCTGGGAAAAAACTATTAATATCGAGAGTTTGTTCATTTGGTCATATTTTGAGTTGGGGAGCTCGTTTTTGGGCAATTTTTGAGGCAATTTTCACCACATGGATTGAGGTAAGTGTTCTAAACTCAGTTTTGGTTATATTTCATGAATCCATATTTGCTTTTGGCATTTGATGTATGATTTCAAAATGAAATTTGGGGTTTTTATCTAAAATTTCATAAAGTGAACTTTTGAATTTTGAGCATTGATTCGGAGTCAGATTTGAGTGATACTAGAGTGGTTAGACTCGTAATTGAATGTGTTGTCGACTTTTGTGAGTTTCGTTGGTTTCCGAGGTGCGGGCCCGGGTTTGACTTTTTGGTTTACTTTGGGCTTTTGATTAAAGATTCAACCTTTATCAGTTGGGTTTGTTTCCTTTGGCAATATTTGATGTTCTTGGGTTGCTTTTGGCTAGTTTTGAGCTGTTCAGAGGTTGGTACGCGCGAGATGGCATTTCTAGAGTTTTGTTTGGCTTGCTCGATATTGGATTTGCCTCGTTCGAGCTAAGTAACACTTCTAAACTTGGTGCTGAGGGTATGAACCCCTGAATGTACGCATTATGTGTTTGGTGTTGAAGTGACGCACATGCTAGGTGACGGGCGTATGGGCGTACACCGTAAAAATTATGACTCAGTTGATTCTGTGGTATTGTGTAGTTACCTAATCTTATTTCTATCCATGTAATTTATACGTGCTAGAGTAATTGAACTGTGCTCCATGTTAGAAACCATATTTATGCTGTATGCTTATCCTGTTGGGACCCACTGAGGTCATTTCTATTGTTGAGTTATTTGCTTAAATTGAAATTACACATTCAGTCATATTCATTTATTTGCATATCATATCTCAGTCTATATTATCATTTATTGTCACATCATGTTATTATTTTTTGGGCTGATTGACATGAGATTTGTAAGCCAAGAGACTGGAGGGACTGATGACTACGTGAGGCCGAGGGCCTAATTGCGAGTGTTATTTATGGGATGGGGTTGCGCGCCGCAATAGACTTTATTGATTCATGCCATGATTGGTTTATATTAGCGCTTGGACAGGATCCGCCCCTCCGGAATTTGACATACTAGCAGTGAGCACAGGTACCTACTGAGTGCGAGTGCCGAGTGATTGGGAGGACTAAGTAATTGAGCATGTTGAGTGAGGTTGACTGCTCTGAGAACATGAGCACATGAGCTTATCACTGCAGTGCATTATACTTGGACATGCATACTTGGCATGTAGGCATAGAGATGCATTTCCTCATGATGTACGGTATTGTGACATTTGTGCTTTCACATGCACATTGACATGTAGGCACAGAGATGTACTTTCCTCATGCCGTATGTTAATGAAACATCTTATCTGTTATTGAAAGTTTTGGGAAGAATCTCAGTTTTTCTTGACATACTCACATATTGGTGATTTCAGCGAAATATTTGGGTTTTATTGTTATATCTGAAAAGCATGTCTATATTCTGTATATATGAACAAGCTGCGTATCATATATTTGAGTATTACTTGTATTGTTTTCATTATGCTATTATGAGTTGTTCTTGGTTGTTGGTGTCGGATTTTGACCATAGTCCAAGCTCGTCACTACTTTCAATCTAAGCTTAGGGTTGTTATTTATTGAGTACATGGGATCGATTGTACTCATACTACACTTCTGCACCTTGCATGCAGATTTCATAGATGATGTTGTTGTGTGTGGCGGGAGCTGGCACAGAAGATGTACCTGCGTTCTGTTATAGCTACCTCTTGTTCTTGGTAGCTTTAGATTTATGAATCTATTTATGTATATTTCAAACAGATGATGTATTTATTTCATACCAGTTTTGTAAACACTAAATCATAGAAGCTCATGATTTGTACTACCAGTCCTTGAGAAGTTGTATTAGAGTTCAATCATTTCATCGTTATTTTCTATGTAAATCTCATTTGAAGTTGGATTATTGTTAAATTGGCTTACCTAGCGGGTTGGGTTAGGTGCCATCACGACTAGTCGGATTTTGGGTCGTGATAAGATGGTGTCAGAGCTCTAGGTTCATAGGTTCTACGAGTCATGAACAAGTGTCTAGTAGAGTCTTGCGGATCAGTATGATGGCATCCATACCTATCTTCGAGAGGCTACAGGGCATTTGGGAAAAGCTTCCCATTTTTCTTTCCTTATCGTGCGACATTGATTCAGCTTGAAGCGTATATCTTTGAATTCCTTCCACTCACTCGTATGCGCATGTGAGCGCTCGGTATCAGCTGTACATCGACGGCTTGTGGATTCCATGGATAAGGTGCGAGATGTGTTTTTTGTGTTTTGGTGATGGGCTAGTCTAGAGGACTTGAGGCCCGATTTGGACCGCAGCTGCTCAGTAGTTTCAGCTATGTGAGAATGTGCTTTTTGACTTCAATGTCCATTAGTGTCCCTATGAGTGGGACTGGTGGCTCGGTGAGTGTTTGGATGACCATATGATGAGTAGGATGTGACTGTGGGATGTGTTCAGATGGTTGATTGTGACGGGAAGAATTTGCTTGAGATATGAAAAGGACTATTGGATGCTCGATTTCTGTGGATGTGTCACACAATTTTGAGTTATGAAGGTTTTTTAGTGATTCTTTTGTGTTATTTCATTTGTGCAATGAAGTATATTTTCATGTCTTGTTGATGAGTTCAGGCTCAGGAAGATTAAGTGATTGCATAGTAGTTGCGGCTGTGAAAGGGTATAGAGAGATGTCAGTTTGAGGCTAAGCTGGTGGGTTATAACTTGCGAGGTAATCCATGGATGTGTGACCCTTATGATGGTCGTGTGGAGAGTTTCTTGCTACCAGTGGATTATGTGTGTTGCGATTTGGTTTTGATTTCTTGAGGCGGTTGACCTAGCTGTAACACGGATGAATGCGAGCTTAGTGGATGATTTGAGTATTTGCTGGTTGGTGTTGCGTGAGCTTGTGAATAATTTAGTTGAATCTCACCGCAGTATTATGGCAGTAATAGAGTATGTGTATTGTGAGTTATCGAATGTTTTGATCATTGGCTTTGAGCCAAGTGGGAGAGCCTACTATCGACTATTTGATTGCATGGTTATGTGTTAAATATTAGTTTTGGTCTGAGGCATGTGGATCAGTTCTAACATGCAGAGGTTGTGATCGAGGAAGACTCGAGGAAGGAATTTTTGGATACGAGCTATATTACACTTTATGGGTATAATGAAATCGTGGGATGATTTGAGTTTTGTGACAGATGTAGTGCGCATAGAGCTGGACTTTACTCGGTTGCGTTAAGACGAGGTTACTTTCTTAGGTGTTGTTGTGCTAATGGGGCATAAGTCGTTTGGTCTGCTTGGGCGATGCAATTGAGACTTGAGTAGAGTGGATGACTCTCGAGAAGGTTCTAATGGATTCAAGATTTATATGTAGCAATTCAGAATTTTTTAGATTTGTATATGGCTAGAATCTGAGATTTACATTAGATGTGTGAAGACTCACGGTATTTCTATATCATTATGGATTCTACATTTCAGTATCAAGAAGGTAAAGGCAACGGTATTAGATTCACAGAAGGTCTCTTCAGAGTGGTGTCTCGGTTGTGGTACTTTTGGAGTGCTTAAGAGGGAATACAGCGGCTTATGAGCCTTAAGGCGATGTGGTATTATGTTAAGATCTCTTGTGGTGAGCTTTGGGTAAGGATCGTGGTGTTCTGGCAAGGAGAAGTGTCAACTTGAGGGTAATTCGGAAGGAACTCAGAGAAATAGGACAACTTGGTAGTAGGTTGGATCATAACGGCAATGGATATGATTAGTTCATTGGGTACTTATGATGTGGTGAGTTTCTACAGGTGTTTTATGGCAATACTCTTGGGTTTGGCAACCTGCGTGGCTTGGTGGAGTTAGAGAGATTCAGTTTTGATGGCTTGGTTATATGCAAATGGGTTTCGAAGAGTTCTTGATGGTTCTACCACGATTTAAGATGGATATTTCCTACCGGCATGAGAAGCATGTTGCGTAATGTGATTTTCTCCTGGATGGGATCAAGTGAATGGTTTCTAACTGATCGGGTATGTATTATGCTTGTGAATCGGAGTTGAGAATGAGATTCCCATGCTTTTCACATGATGGCATGATAGATGCGATGCGTCCTGTGGGATTGAAATTTGCATGTACAAGGTGGTTGTTTAGTTTTTGAGGGAAGGTCATAAATTTTGGACAGTATGGATGGTTTCCGGTTGTTTAGATGAACGCTATAACTACTTGGTATTCCCTGAGAAGGATGCACATTTCAGAAGGCGCATTATGTTCCGACTTCGGATGCTTCATAGGTATCGCGGTACTCGCCTGGTTGATCGACAATTGATATTCAGATTGTTGCCATGTGGCGCTAGGGAATAATAGAAAATTATTTCTCATGCGATGATTGTGTTTGAGAGATGTGTAGTCGTTCGAGTGGTGGAGTTGAGATCGACTATGGTCATTCATGTGTTCTGTAGATTTGGAAACTGAGAGTTCTCAGAAGCATATTGTTTTGGGGTTGCGGACTATGAAGATGCAGCCAAAGTTAGACGGATGGTGCTACATGTTATGGTTAGGTCGTTGTGGACTTTTGGAGGGCTATTTGTCCATTCGGGGATGACCGGAGTTGATTTGGGGCCCATTGGTAGGCCCAATGAGGGTGTGTATTCTACACAGGGTCAGATTTGTCGACTCCATACTGTTATTGTTGAGGGATGTTCCATTCGGTCAGAATTGATTTTATTCGTATCTGATATGCTCTATGTTGCTCTTCCATGCTACGAGGGGTTGTGATTCGTTGGTTCTGTTTGGGACTTATAGCGGAATTCGAGCGAGATGGTGATTGGAGTCGGGAATGGTTGATTGCACCTTGGTTATGGTCTTTCGGGGTTGTGGTATATTGTGTTATTTGCTTATCCATGGTTATGGTCATGTATTTCGTGTACTTGATGTCAAATTGCTCGTGGTTGTTGATTTTGAGCATTGTGGCTTGAGGTATTTCATATGGACCAGTGTTTGGATGAAGTCACGCATTGCAAGTGGGTTATGTTGGGATATGATCCATTTGTGATAGGTTCATATGTCTTGGTTCTACTTTGTGTGATGGGTTCATAGCGTTGCATTTGTGGTGGCACTTGTTGACCTTGTGGGACGGTTCTCTTATTTGGGTCGTTTTCATGTTTGAGTACATTTGAATTGTTGCGTGCTGGTGCACAGACTACACTGTTGTGACTTTACTTTGTATTGGTGTGGCATGTCAATATAATAGTTGTGTTTGATGAGATAAGGTCATTGGATATAGAATGGATACCATCAGATTTGATTACGGTATGTTTGGAAGAATAATATCAGAAGTCGGCTAAGAATTTGGCTTTGGTTCTAGTTGGACGAATGAAATAGCTCCATGACTTGTCGATCTGATGAGTGGTTATGAGTTTCTGCATTCTTGTTTCATCCCCTGCAGTGTACGAAGGTTTTGAACGAGGTTTTATTTGATATGAGGTTTACTACCGGTATCGGATTTGTTTTGAGCAGCTACTGTGATCGAAAATTATTGATACGAGTATGTGAGTTATGTGTTATATCATGTGATTACATCTTGGGTTATAGTTATGGCTTGATATAGCATGTTCAGACTCATAAAATGTGTAGATGCGAGATTCCGGTCTTGTAAGAAATTCCGGATGTTGGAAATTGGGTTCTAAGGCTTACGGACTAAGGTTAAAGTAATGATCTTCAGTTATGATGTGTTGTCAGGCTTACATGGATTGGAATGGCATGGGATCACCCCCCCCCATATGTGCCTGGTAAGGTTACACGGCGGTTTGATGGCTTTGGAACGACTGTTGGAACATTCGAGGATGAACATATGTTTAAGGTGGGGAGAATGTAACGACCCAGCCGGTTGTTTTGAGCAATTGCATTCGGTTCATCTATTTGAAGTCTTCAGCAGCATCGTATGATGTATTATGACTTATGTTTTTCAGGTTATTCGGAATTGATTTGGGAGAATGATTCTCAACTAATAAGCTTTAAGTTGGAAGAATTGACCAAGTTTGACTTTTTAGTACTTCACCTCGGATCGGAGTTTTGATGGTTCCGCTAGGTCCGGATGGTGATTTTGGACTTGGGCGTATGCCCAGATTTGCATTTGGATTTTCTAGAAGGTATAGGCACAATTTGGTGAATTTAGAAATTTAAAGGTTTCAAATGTTCATAAGTTTGACCGAGAGTTGATTTTGATGCTATTAGGTTCTGATTTTGGTTCCGGGAATTGGAATATCTTTATTATATCATTTCGGACTTGTGTGTAAAATTTGAGTTCATTCCGAGTAGATTTGATAAGGTTCGGCACGAGTTTTGGAAGTTAAAAGATTCAAAGTTCATTAATTTCGATTTGAGGTGCGAATTGGGTTGCCAGATTTGTTTCGGATTAATTGCGAAGTTGCCACTAAATACGTATTTAAAAATCTGCACTATTTCCAAATATTGAAACCAACATGTCTCCTTCAATATAAGGTCAAATGGAGTGATTCAAAAGCATAACTTGACAGCAATTTCACAAGAAATCCATTAGAGGCATCAAAAGCGAGTTTGGGGATCGTTTGGCACAAGAAACAAGGTTGAACAACTGGGCAGAAATATTTAATATCTAGAGTTTGTTCATTTGGTCATATTTTGAGTTGGAGAGCTCGAATATGGGCAATGTTTGAGGCGATTTTCACAAAATGGATTGGGGTAAGTGTTCTAAACTTGGTTTTGGTTATATTTTTTATGAATCCATCTTCGTTTTTTGCATTTGATTGATGATTTCAAAATGAAATTTGGGAGTTTTTGTCTAAAATTTCATAATGTGAATTTTTGAGTTTTGAACATCGATTTGGAATCGGATCTAAGTGAAACTATTATGACTGGACTCATATTTGAATGGGTTGTTGGATTTTGTGAGTTTTGTTGGGTTGTGAGGTGCGAGCCCGGGTTTGACTTTTTGGTTGACTTTGGGCTTTTGATTAAAGATTCAACCTCTATTGATTGGGTTTCTTTCCTTTGGCATTATTTGATGTTCTTGAGTTGCTTTTGGCTCGTTTTGAGCCGTTCAGAGGTCGGTACGTGCGATATGGAATTGCTTGAGTATTGTTTGGCTTGCTCTGTATTGGATTTTGCTCGTTCGTGGTAAATAACACTTCTAAGCTTGGTTCTGAGGGTATGAACCCCTGAATATACGTGTTATGTGTTTGGTGTTGAGGTGAATCACATGCTAGGTGACGGGCGTATGGGCGTGCACCGTGAGAATTATGACTCGATCTATTTTGTGGTATTGTGTAGTTGCCTAATCTTGTTTCTATCCATGAAATTTCTTCATGCTGGAGTAATTGAATTGTGATCCATGTTAGAAACCATGTTGAGGCTATATGCTCATCCTGTTGGGACCCACTAAGGTCATTTCTGCTGTCGAGTTATTTGCTCTAACTGAAATTATACATTCACTCATATGCAGTCATTTGCATATCATATCTCAGTCTATGTTATTATTTGTCGTCACATCATGTTATTATTGTTTGGGCTGATTGACATGAGATTTGTGAGCCGAGAGAATGGAGAGATTGATGACTGAGTAACGTCAAGGGCCTAATTGTGAGTGTTATTTATGGGATCGGGATGCGCGCCATGTCAGGCTTTATTGATTCATGCCATGATTGGCTTATATTAGCGCTTGGGCAGGATCTGCCCTTCCGGAATCTACTTACCAGCAGTGAGTGCAGGTACCTACTGAGTGTGAGTGCCGAGTGATTGGGAGGACTGAGTGATTGGAGAATTGTGTGACTGGGAGGACGGACTGACTGGGAGGACAGAGTGATTGAGCGTGCTGAGTGAGGTTGACTGCTCCGAGAACATGAGCACATGATTTTATCACTATGGTGCATTACACTTGACATGCATACTTGGCATGTAGGCATAGAGATGCATTTCCTCATGCTATACGGTATTGTGACATTCATGACTTCACATGCACATTGACATGTAGGCATAGAGATGTACTTTCCTCATGCCATCTGATAATGAAACATCTTATCTGTTCTTGAAAGTTTTGGGAAGAATCTCAGTTTTCTAACATACTCACCTTTTGGTGATTTCGGTTAAATATTTGGGTTTTACTATTATACTTGAAAAGCATGTCTATTTTTCGTATCTCCGAATGAGTTGAGTATCATATATTTGAGTATTACTTGAACTGTTTTCATTATACTGTTACGAGTTTTTCTTGGCTGTTGGTGTCAAACTTTGACCGTAGTCCAAGCTCGTCACTGCTTTCAACCTAAGGTTAGGGTTGTTACTTATTGAGTATATGGGTCGGCTGTACTCATACTATATTTCTACACCTTGCGTGCAGATTTCGGAGTTGATGTTGTTGTGTGTGGCGGGAGCTGGCATTGAAGATGTACCTGCGTTCCAGTTATAGCTGCCTCTTGTTCTTGATAGCTTTAGATTTATGAATCTATTTATGTATATTTCGAACAGATGATGTAATACCATCTTTGTAAACTCTTAATCTTAGATGCTTATGATTTGTACTACCAGTCCTTGAGAAGTTGTATAAGAGTTCAACCATTTCATCATTATTTTCTCAGAAAATCTCATTTGAAGTTGCATTATTATTAATTGGCTTACCTAGCGGGTTGGATTAGGTGCCATCACGATTAGTCGCATTTTGGATCGTGACACTGGTAGAAGTTGCTCGATCGACAGGCGAGACCAAAGGCCACCAAGAGCCATATACGACGCAATCCATGCCCAAACAAGCAACAACTCGAATGTAACTAATGATGGAAAAACGAACCAAATGAGAGAACTATCCGACAAGTCAGGCACAACTAAATTACACCATACTATGAATCCACCCCACAAGGGAGAAGCAAAACACACAAAATAACCACAAAGAATCTCATCCTAACATAACCTCACTGCGACACGTAGCCCGATCCAAACATAGTGATCCACGTGGAATATCCATCAAGCCATAATGCTCACAATCAACAACCACATGTGTATCAACAGCAACCACGCGAAATGCATGACCATAACCATAGAGAAACGGATAGCATAATATACCGCCTATAGGAAAAGCATGACTAAGGTGAAATAAGCAATTCAACATCCCAAGAGCCATCTCACTCTAAATCTCGCCACAAGGACTGAACATAACCATATCATACGTGAGGATAGCTAAGCAGTCTAACAACTCGTCGTAGCCTAAGAGAGCAAAATGTGAAACAAATCAGGACACAGATAACATCCTTTCTACCCAATGACACACCCACAGTAAATGATGCGCAAGAGTGACCAACCAATCTGATGTCGGATACACACTCATTAGACCTACCAATGGGCCCCCAAATCAATTCGGATCATCCTAAAATAGGTAAATAACCTTCCAAAAGTCCATAGTAACCTATCTGTAACACACACCATCAGCTGTCTAACTCTTAACATATCTTCATAGTACACAACCTAGAGTCTGCCTCTGAGAACATCCAGTCTCTAAACCTCAAGAATACAAGAATCTCCATATTCTATCCTAAATCCACCACTCAATAATTGACAGATCACTCATACACAATCATCTCACAAAAAATACTAACATAAACCTTGAACATCAGCAGTCAACATCTAGGCGATTACTGTTTTAGTACTCAAGCATCCGCAAGTTAAAAACACAATGTATCTCCTAACAAGCACACGCTTCTCAGGCGATACAAGGTAGCACTAACATCCTCTAAACATTTGAAATCTCCCATGTCGTCTATAACTCATGACCTTCCTTTCAAAACCGAACCACAACCTTGCCATGAAATCTCAATCCCGCACGACACACCACCTCTATCATGCTATCATATGAAAATACGAGGATCTCATTCTCAACTCTAAATCACAAGAAGGATAGAAATCCCATCAACCGAAAACTTTCCACTAACTCAATCCCGTAGAACAAAAACACAACATGTAATGGAGTCCCCATGCCTGTAGAGCACATCATATGCAAGTAGTGGCCAAGACATCACAAACTCTTCGGAATCCATTTTCACATAATCAGATAATCAAAACTGATTTCCCTCTAACTTAACCAAGTCATGCAGACTGCCAAACGCGAAAGTAACTCATTCCGAAATGCTGCTTTGAAGGGACCTTTTGTGAATCCGAAGTCATTTCTTGCATCTCTCTAACACTACCATATACAGTCAATAACGATATAGAAGTACCGCAAATCTAGACACCATATAGTACAGATCTCAAATCCTAGCCATACACAAATCTAAAAATCCTTAAATACCACATATAAATCTAGAACCCTTAGTACCTTCTTGATAGTCATCCACTCCGCTCCAATCTCCGATGCACAACTAATACGCACTGAACAAGTTGTGCCCCACCAGAATATAAACATCCAAAAGAAGCAACCGAGCGATTCCTTTTTCGTTGCACTCATCATCCACAACAAATACCACACCTGAATCATTGCAAGACTACCTATGTACCCATAGAGTATAGTACATCATGCACCCTGCAGTCTCCTTGCTCGAGTCACCCTCGAAGTCATCCTCTTCAAGTCATAACAAACCCAAAAACGTCCCTTAATTCAGAAACTGATATAATACATGACCATGCAATTCGAATGTCGTTAGCAGGCTCCCGCGCTTGGCTCGAAGCCATAGAACATATCATTTGTAACCCATAGTACCCTTCCTTCATAAATGTCCTTACCTCGCACTGCTAACCAACTAAATACTTCATAACGCTAGTCATAAAACACTCTAAAGACTCTTCCAAGTGCGTATTTAGCCTTGTGATAGTCGCGCAAACTTCCTCAAGCCCTCCGAAGTGGTAGTATATGAACTTTTCTGAATAGAAGCCTCATACGAATCACACAACCTCAAATCTTCTCATAAGAGATAACTCGCTTCCTAGCCTCCGACCGATAATTCTCTATGTCCCTACTACAGTCACAACCACTATGCAATCAATCCTCCTAAGTGCGTACTCGTCAACCAGATACATAAATCCGCTTCATCCCACAAATGAATAACTTAAATATCTACCAACACATCCACATCTGCGTATGGACAGCATATCAAGACGGTGATCAAGCATCCATAGATCCCCCGTAGTCCATCTACAGTATCAAAAGTTGTCGGTGCATAGCTGATACCGAGTGTGTAGCATCACATACGAGTGAAATAGGAAGAAATCAAAGATACATGCTTTAAACTGAAACAAGGCCGCACGATAAGGAAAGAAAGAAGGGAAGTTTCCTAGATGCCCTGTAGCCTCTCGAAGATAGGTATGGATGTCATCATACCAATCTGCAAGACTCTACTAGACACTTGCTCATGACTGGAAGAACCTATGACCCTAGAGCTATGATACCAACTTGTCATGACCCAAAACCCCACCAAGTCATGATGGCACCTAACATAACCAGCCAGGTAATCCAAACAGTATACGTTACTACTAAACTGAGAAATCAAAAATATATTTGATAACAGTACTATAACATAATCCAATACAACTATCCAACGAACCGGCAGTATAATTCATGAACCATTATGAATTAGATCTACAAAACTGGTGAAAGGAATAAATACAATATATGATTGAAAGTTACGTAACCGAAATGAAATCCTAAGTTACCTTGAACAAAATGGTATCATGAATCTGGCACGCTGGTATGATTCCATTACAAAAGCTCCGTCTTCACATCTAGTCAACTCAAGAATCTGCAGGTAAGGTGCAAAAGTGTAGTATGAGTACAATCGATCCCATCTACTCAGTAAGTATCTTGACTAACCTCAGAGAAGTAGTAACGAGGTTTTTAAGTCAATATATACTCACTTGTAGAACCTGTGCTGCTCAATAACATTTATAACACAAAACATATTCCAGATAAACAGTTACGGAATAAATAATATCAACATTAAAGGTGCCCAACATGATCCGATTTCATATGAACTACCAAATAACATGTTCAGGGAACCTTTCGAGAATCAAATGTATCAATGCATGATGAAAACATTCTTTTTACATCAATCTATTACGGTATCAACAACTCAACAAAACATGAGATGTCAACTCAACGCAAGTAATCTGTCACGATCCAAAATCCAACTAGTCGTGATGTCACCTAACCCAACCCGCTAGGTAAGCCAAATAGCAACAATCCGATTCAAAAGAGATTTAACTGAGAAAATACATGATGAAAATAACTGAACTTTTATACCAAAAATCCCAAAGGACTGGTAGTACAAATCATGAGCTTCTAAGATTTAGAGTTTAAAAAGCTGTTATGAAATAAATACATCCTACTTTTGAAATATAAATAAATAGATTAAAAATTCTAAAGCAACCAGAACGAGAGGCAGCTATGACCTTTAAATCCAGCTCCCGCCATACACGGCAACATCGGCATCCAACCTCAACACGCAAGGTACAGAAGTGTAGTATGAATACAACTGACCCCATATACTCAATAAGTAACAAGTCTAACCTTAGGTTGAAAGCAGTGACGAGCTTGGACAAAGGTCATAGTCCAACACCAATAGCCAAGAACAATTCGTAACAATATAAGAAAAAAAGTACAAGCAATGACTCAAAAATATGTTGCTCAACTCGCTCACACTTACAGAAAAATAGTCATGCTTCTCAGGTATAACAGCAAAATCCAAATCTTTCACCGAAAATACCAAAGTATGAGTAAGTCAGAAAAACTGTGATTTTTCCCAAAATATTTTAACAATAAATAAGATGTTTCATTATCGGGTAGCATGAGGAAAGTACTTCCCTATTCCTACATGTCAATGTGCACGTGAAATAATGAATGTCGCAAAAATCGGGAAGCATGAGGAAATGGATCTCTATGCATGTATTTTCAAGTATGCATTTCAAATGCAATGCATCACAGTGATGAACCACGTACTCACACTCTCAGAGTACTCAATCTCATTGTCTCACACTCCCACTCATCGCTCAATCACTCAACACACTCAATCACTCAGTATTGTACATGGCAGATCCAGCTCAAATGATAATAAATCATGTTGCGGCGCGTAACCTGATCCCATTGTAAATCAACAGCAACCGCGCTCATTGTGGGTGTGTAGGCTTCGGAGGGCAGATCCAGCCCAAGCACTATAATAAGCCGATCATGGCATGAATCAGTAAAGCCTGCTGCAGCGTGCAGCCCGATACCATAAATATCACTCACAAATAAGCCCTCGGCCTCACTCAGTCATCAATCTCTCCAGTCTCTCGGGCTCACAATGTCATGAAAATCAGCCCGAAAATGATGATTTTATGTATCAATAAATAGCAACAGAGACTTAGATAAGATATGCAAATGGATGAGCATGACTGAGTATGAAACTACAATTTAAGCAAATAACTCCACAGCAGATATGACCTTAATGGGTCCAAATAGAATAAGCATATAGCCTAGATATGGTCTCTAACATGGATCACAGCTCAATACTCTAACACGTAAAAATATCATGGATAAAAACAAGATTAGTTAACTGCACAGTACCATAGAACCAACCGAGTCATAATTCACACGGTGCACGCTCACATGCCCGTCACCTAGCATGTACGTCACCTCAACACCAAACACATATCACATATATTTATGGGTACATACCCGTAGCACTAAGTTTAGAAATGTTACTTACCTCGAACAAGCCAAATCCAATACCGAGCAAGCCAAACGATGCTCCAAAAGTGCCATCCCACGCATACCAACCTCCGAGCTACTCGAAACTAGCCAAAAGAAACTCAAGTCCATCAAATAATGCCAAAGGAAACAAACCCAATCGATAAAGGTCGAATATTTAATCAAAAGCCCAAAGTTAACAAAAAAGTCAAACCTAGGCCCTCACCTCGTTGCCGATAGAACTCACAAAAATTTGTAAACCCATTCAATTACGAGTCCAACCATAGTAGTTTCACTCAAATCTGACTCCGAATCGATGCTCAAAACACGAAAATTCACTTCAATAAATTTTAGACAAAACCCCCCTAATTTCTATTTTGTAACAGTACTGCGCCTGATTTCAAATGGTCGATGGTCCCTCGTCCGGTGGTGAAAAGTCACCGGATTTGTCCCAAAAGAACCCCCTCTCACGACACATCTCCCCCAACAAACATTATCCCAAACGATTAATCCAGTAGCTACAGACATTCAAAACACGATCGGGATCACTGTAGCATTTGATCGCCTGGGAACTTCTGAAATTTGCTTGCTCGAATCTGAACCAAATCGATTCCTTCCAAGTACTGGAACTTCATCTCCAAGGCTATTTCGACTTCCTCACCAAGTTTCAGAGCAACCCACCGTCGGAATTGATGGCTCTGACCACCTGAACAGTCCAAGAACACACCAATTGGTGGCGACTGGTACTACACCTAACCAGTTGGTCCAATACCAATGTCATTCGACTCCTGAGACTCAGGAGACTGTTTCCCACACTCCGATTCTGGTTTTCGTTGAGCCGAGCTCCACAACATTGCAAGAGAAGGAGTTGACAGTGTCGCGCACACCAAGTGCTCGACCAAATGCCAAAGTCAATAAAGAAGCTCAATTTACTGGCCAGGGTACTCCTCAATCTTCTCCAAGTCATAAGGAGGCTAGTCGTCAAGAAAAAATACAAAAAGCACAACAAAAAATTGACGATCATGCTGCCCTCCCCTTCCCAGCAGTGTCGCATGTTGACAGTGGCATAGTGCAGGCACAGGTAACTCTAACTGCTTCAAATCCTACTTCACGTGAGTTTACAAATCCTACCAAAGATGCCAGTGCAGTGGGTATTGCAAAGAAAACTCATGTGAGCAGTAGCCAAGTTTATCAGCAACTTGCAACGAAAATCCAACCCCCTAACAGTGCACCAGTGGCACACATACTTTCTAGTCATCAGGCAAGCAGACCTGCTGCGTCACTAATGCAAATGCCACAAGCACAAGCTCAACCTAATTCTCATGCTTCCACAAGTCACAGTAAAAAGACTAGTTTTGAAGCCCATACACACATAGCTTGACAGAGTGATGACCATGCACAAGCCAAAGACACCCCACTGCCCACATCAGTTAAGGAGAAGCAAACCAAGGAACAACCAGTTACTTCATTTCCTACTTCAATCAAAGTGTCTTCCAATTTTGACAAACCTATACATCCCAAAAAACCATCTAACCTTTCAACAAAAGAAGCAACATCCAAACCAACTGTCACACCTACAATTCAGAATACACCAACCAACAAGCCAATTCCACCGTCCGACACTAATAACAGAGGGAAAATTCAAAACAGTACAACACCTCCCTCTCTCACTGTTACTCAATCCTATGTTACCCGATTGAGAGCCCGACATGAAGCTGAGATAACTCCAATTCAATTCACCCCTCCGGTCATTACAACAAAGCAAGGAAAGCCAGCTGTCATATTCAAAAGAGAAGATTATATGATCAAATTTGCCGAGAGATGCAAATACACAATGGTAGGAAAATTCCTCAACACAATGCCAAGAATGGAAGTCATTAGGAAAAGCTTCATAGCCCAGACAGAACTCAGAGGAGCAGTCAAAATTGCACACCTCAATGCAAGGACAGTCTATATTGACCTCGACAATGAGTATGATCATGTTACAGTGTGGACCAAACAATTCATGTACATACAAGGTCAAATGATGAAGCTGGAAGCATGGAACCCGGCTTTCAAACCAAACGAGGACTCACCAATTGTCCCAGTTTGGGTAGTCATTCCTGAGCTTCCATGGCATCTGTACTACATGGAAATACTCACTCCTCTGCTCTCGGCAATAGGATAAGCTCTCTTCCTTGACCTGGCCTCATTCCATAAAACCAGAGGGAGCGTCGCAAAGGTCAAAATTCAAATCGACCTCACCAAAGAAAGGCCAGCACATGTGTGGCTCGGCTATGACGAAGATGCTAATGGTGATGGTCAGTGGCTGGAAATTCAATATGATAACATCCCAGATTACTGCACACATTGCAAACATCAGGGTCATTCAACTCATGCCTGCCAAGTAAAAAAGAAGCATGAAGAGAATCAGAGAAGGAAAGATGAAGCTACTGCTACAAGTGGTGGCGCCCAAGCTCATAGTCTTAACAAAAATAAGGCAACCACATCCCAGAAAAAAGGAAGAACAGAGGATGCCACACCACAGATACAAGAAAACCTTCAAAACAAAGAGCAAAATGTGGTAGAACACCAAAAGAGTGCAGAAACCCAAACCTCAGGAGCTGCTCCATCAAATGATGACTGGCAAGTGCAAAGGAAGAGAAATTCTAGAGGCCACAACCAGACCAAGCAGCAACAACAGATTTACCTGCCCAAGCAAAAAGAAGGACAACTCAGCAAAGCACCTAATCAGCCATCCAGTCAAGCTACACAGTCAGGTATTCTCTGTACTCATACTCAGGTAAGTTCCGAAAATAATATTGTAAAACATCAAAATGGCACTTCCCAATCCCATACCCCTCTTGTTGTTTCTAGTGTATTAACTGTTGCCCCCCAACCCCACAATGTTTCTACTATATCTACTGCTAATGAAGTTGATGGAGGAAAGGAGGAATGTTAGGGTAACCCTAGTCTAGGACAGGACGGGGCAACCACAGGGGAGGGGATTCCTCATGTTTCGCATGAGTGTGCTGAGGCACAAAGGACTGACCCTAGGCAGACTTCACCCTCCATTACTCCCCCTACAACAGGAAATAACACTAAAGAAGTAGCCTGTCAGATACCTAGCACAGATGATGATTTGCCTAATATAACAAGTGATGCTATGAAGAGGCTTGCAAAGGGAAAAGCACCTGCAATGCCCGACTTTAGCATTCAATCCCCAAAATCCAAAAACAAACCAAGCCAAAAAAAGAGGAAGGCAAGGAAGCAAAATACAGGAATCACAATCAGTGAACCTGCAGAAACTTCCCAGCATTCCACTCCTTTGGTACAAAGCCCAACTGACCAGTTAACAAAGCAAGCACAAGATGCTCCTACAGCTAAGACAAAATCCTACAAGGACGCTGTCTCAAATCTCTCATTGGCTCAACCTCTGCTTCAAGAGCAAGAGGAAGAAACTAATGAAAAAGCACCCTCACCTCCACAACACCAGAACACAACTCCAACCATAGACCCCATTGAATTGTGCCCGCCCAACAAACACTCTGATGTCTTCGATGAATACAGACCTATCCTTTCTGAAGACGAAAACAGTTGAGGAAGATACTGACCTCAATGAGGCATCTGAGGAGGATCATTGTAACCTCCTAATAGATACCTTCAACGGGGGACAATATGAACAGGATATAATCCATGACCATGGCTTATCCCCCAGATCTTATCACCCATATCCAGGTTAACAAGGAGTAAAGCTGCTAGGAGCAGCAGCATACCATCAAAAATCAACCCCCTACCCAGTTTTGATGATTAGCACACTCATATGGAACGTCGAGGTATCAGAACCTCTGGAGCCATTGAGAGGCTCAAAACATTGAGGCATTCCCACAACTTGTCCTTCATAGCTGCCTTAGAACCCTTTCTGGACACTTCACACATCGACCAATTCAAAAACCAGCTTGCCCTGCAATGCGCAACCTCAAACTCCAACAATAAGATCTGGTTGTTCTGGGACAAGGACTTCACTGGCACAGTCCTGGACTAGGATGAACAGCAGATTACAATAGAGCTGACACATGTTGCACTTCTTCAAAAATGTGTTTAACAGTTGTCTATGCCAAATGTAAACTCGTATTGAGGAGGCCATTGTGGGACAAATTGAGGTCCAGGTCCCTTATAACCTCTGTTCCGTGGAGTGTTGTAGGTGACTTCAATGTCATTGCCACCATTGAAGAGAAGATTGGGGGCATCCCCTACCAAATAAACAAAAGCTTGGAATTCTTGAGCATGATAGAAGACTGCGATCTTACTGATCTTGGCTACTATGGATCCAAGTACACTTGGTCAAATGGTAGAGGTCCTAATTCAATAGTCTGGAAAAGATTAGACCGAGGATTAGCAAATGATAGCTGGCTGGCAGCACATCCCGCTACCACCATCACACATTTGTCATCTGCAGGCTCTGATCATTCCTCGCTCCTCATGGAATTGGATGACAGACGGACTAATATCACTAGGTACTTCAAGTTCCTCAATTGCTAGACAGAAAATGAAACATTCATGCCACTGGTGCAGCAAATCTGGAACACCCCTATCTTGGGAAATCAAATGTGGATCTTCCACCAGAAGGCCAAACTCCTAAGCCATGCACTCTCCAAATGGTCGAGAGAGGAGTATGGGGACATTTTCCAAAAAGTCAAAGACTTTGAGGAAAAAGTTAGGGAGGCAGAGGAAACCTGGGCAAGGACCAACAAAGAAACAGACAGATTAGCAGCCTATGAACTCATAGCTCAGTACATCAAGCACTTGAAGGCTGAGGAGGCTGTTCTGAAGCAAAAAACACAATTTCAATGGTTTAAGGAAGGGGATGCCAACTCTAAATACTTCCACAGCCTGATTAGAGGTAGAAGGAGGAAACTCTACATACACAAAATCAGGACTGAGGACAATGAATGGATCATTGGAGATGAAGCAATTGGGCAGGCAGCCTGCCAGCATTTCCAAGATTTGTTCACTGATCCTGGGGGATCTATTAGAGATGACCTTCTATCCTACATCCCGCCACAGGTTACAGAGGAAGACAATGATAATCTTAGCAAAGAACCTACTATGGTAGAATTAAAACAGGCAGTCTTCTCGATGAGTCCAACTAGTGTTGCAGGGCCGGATGGATTCAATGGGAAGTTCTTCCAGTTTTGCTGGGATATCATCCAAGTCGACCTCCTAAATGTGATGAAAGCCTTCTTTTGTGGCCAATCCATGCCCAGATACATGACTCAAGCATGTTTGGTTCTAATACCCAAGGTAGAGTTCCCCAATACTCTATCTGAGTTTAGACCAATAAGCTTGAGCAATTTCCTCAACAAGATTGTGTCTAAGATCCTCAGCTTGAGGCTTGCTCCTATCCTCCCTAGAATTATTTCCCCAACCCAGTCCGGCTTTATAAAAGGCAGAAGCATCTCAGAGAACATTATGCTTGCACAAGAAATTGTTCAAGGTATCAAAAATCCCAACAGAGGTGCTAATGTAGTCATAAAGCTGGACATGGCCAAGGCATATGATAGGGTATCCTGGTCCTTCACATGTCTCATGATGAGAAGGATGGGATTCGGGGAAACATTCATTGACATGGTCTGGCGAACAATGTCAAACAATTGGTACTCTGTCGTAGTTAATGGAACCAGATAT